>BQNB010061891.1:0-25995 GCA_026074375.1 Tanacetum coccineum
ACTGAAGAATACTATTGAATGCAATCTTAACCCATCTGATGGGCCGGGAAAGCCCAATAGTATATTTATGAAGACTGTGAAGACCAAATGGGCCCTCAATCATTTACAACAGCCCATTTGTGTGCATTTGACAAAGACTGTGAAGACTTTGAAGGCCCAATCCTAGCCCAGTTACAGCCAATCTCAGCCATTGTACACACAAAATCCACTTCATAACCTTATTGGGCCTTAAAAAGCCCAATAACATAAGCCTAAACCTTATTGGGCCCAGACACACTCAATTGGGCCCAATACAAACCCAAGCCCAACAAAAGCCCACAATCCTTTTTATAAAACATAAGGTCCAAAAATGTAAATTTTAAAAACTTTGTTTTATAATTAAAATTTAAAAAATAAAGAAAAGGGGCCAAAGATGCCAAGTTTTAAAAGTTGTTTTATAAGAAAAAGAGAAAAATAAAACACAAGGACTAAAACTGCCAAATGGCAGTTTTCTTTTTAGTTATAAACCACAGGGACCTGTTTTGCAATTCCCCTAAACCTCTTTTAATTCTTTAGTTATAAAACGCAGGGACCATTGCTGACACTTTCCAAACTCTCTTTATAACTAAAAAAGGCTGAAAAAGATAGTGACAAGAGAAAGAGAGTTGAGGGGCCATTTGTGCCTCTTCCCCATTGTTCGCGTTTAAACCCTGCAACCAACCCGTCCTTACCCAGCCTTCGCGCCAAAACCAAACCACCCCTTTCCCCACGTTTTCTTGCAATACCACTCTCCCACATACCTTTCCAGCTCACCCCTACTCATTCCCACCTTACCCTGCCCCTATAACTCTCTCCCCAACACAAACACTCAACCCCGAAGTCCCCTTCAATGGTGAGATTGGGTACAAGACCAAACCAAGGGCTAGGATTGCTTTGGGAGCATTGTGCACTCACAACAAACACATCCCAAGTCCAAGTAAAGGCTGGGAGCCTCTATAAAAGAGAAGAGAACAAGAAAAAGAAAAAAAATCCCGTTTTTATTTTCTTAGTATAAAATTTACTTAAGTTTGCATTTAAATTATTGTACTCAGTTTCTTTTCAAGTTTAAGTTGTATTATTTCCAGTTTTAATAAAAGATAAAGAGTTTTTGTGTTATTGCATTTGTTAAAATTTGAAATATGAATTTAGTTGTTTAAACCTGTTTAGACTTGTGTAAAAATGTCTTAAAATGATTAAACCTAACTTGTGATCACTTATCTCAGCTTTCCTTTCACTAAAATCAGTTAAAAAACGTTTTTTATATATTTAAGGGGGTGTTTGGTTTTGACCCAAAATGGGTCATATGGGGTTGTGCATGGGTCAAGCTCACTCAGCCAACTTTGGCTGAGTGTGTGGGTTTCATTAGGCCATTTTAATCACTATCTTTAGTTTAAAAATAAGTTTTTATGTTTTTTGTGGTTTCTGTCAAAATTTGAATAAGTAAAAATGAGCTTAAAGTGCTCAAGCTGCTTAAGCAGCTTAAGCACCTATTTGTGTGCTTGTTGTTGTTGTTTCTAGCTACAAAAAAACCACCCCTTATGTCTGTCATTTAACCATAAGCCCAAGTCAAGTGTATGTATGTATGTGTGTTTGTGAAATCCCCCATCTTTAAGCCCAATAATCAGCAGCTTTAATTAAGCCCTAACCCCTCAAACTTTGAAAATAAGCTTATTTACCACCCCTTTCAATCTGTTTGTACTTCATTTTGGTTAAAAAGCTCATATGAGCTTATTTTCATAAGCTCAAAAAGCCCCTTCAGTCACTGTTGACCTCCCCTGGTGCTAGACACCATTTGCAGCCCACTTTTTCTAGCTTATTTGATTATAAGCCTTAGGATCTTTTTGCTTTTCTTTGTAGCTTATAGGTAGTTCTTTAATTCCCCACAATCTTGTAGCTTAACTCCCCCTCTAGGTTAGCTTATTTAGGGCTTAAAGTCCACTTTTTTCTGTTTTCATTCTAAAACTGTCTCATAAGCTCAAATCACTTCCAGCTTATTTTAGGGCTTATTCTTAGTGACCTTAGCTTATTTAGGACACCCTTAGCCTAGTGACTTATCCCCCTAGCTTTCTAGCTTATTTTGTAGCTTAAATCCCAAAAAGAAAAGCTAAATAAGCTGTTAAGCTTATTTAGCTTTTGCAGTCCAAAAAGCTACATTTCTGGCTTATTGTGAGCCTTTCAGCACTTGCCCCTTTTAAAGAAAATGATAAGCTCAAGCCCCTTTACAACTTTGCTTCTTTGACTTTTGCTTAATAAGCTGTTGGACCCACCTTGTAATCGGGGTCCTTCTCAGGGACTGTTTGTGTAACTTTCTCTTTTCTAGTTAACATTGTTAGTCCCTGTGGTTAGTTAGCCTGTTACCCTGTTAGTCCTTGTGTCCTTTTCACTGTTAGTCCTTATAGTTAACTTTAGTTAGTTTATTTAATTTAATTAATAATAAATTAGGTTAAAATCTAATTAGTTTAATTACTTTTATTTTAATCAGTAAAATTTGGGCATTTTTATATTTTTAGAATTGTTAAATCAGTAAAATTTGGCATTTTTTATATTTTTAGAATTGTTAACTTTATTCTTTATTTTTAATTTTTATTTTTTCAGAATTTTATCACTTTTTTAATTTTTGTCCTTTTTCTATTTACTAAGTTAACAATTAGTTGTTTTTAAACTTAAAAAATTCAAAAAAAATCCAAAAATTAATAAAAAAAAATATTTTCCTTTTTTTATAAAATTTTCTTTTGTCAATTAGATGTCTAGTAAAAATATTAAAAATTAGTATAGGTCTAATTTTTCTTAAATTTCATTTTAGACCCTTTTTACACCGGTCCTGTTTTACGTTTTCTTTTTCGTTTTACATTACAAACACCTCCGTTTTATGTTCTAGTTTTTTTAATTTTTCAAATAATTAATTAGGATTTAAATTTTGATTTTTAATTTTAATTTAGCAATTATTTCTAAATTTTATTATTTAGGTTCCTCGATACCTGATTCTGTTCCCCGTATTTAAGTATAGATTTAATTTTAGGATTTCACCTATCACAAAGTTTGTATCCCGTAGTTTTTTTATAGATCCCCATTTCTAAACTGTTTCCCGTATATTAAATTTAGGTTTTATTTAATTAACTTTAGTATTAAATTATATCATTTTTCCATCAATTCAATTTCTGCATCAAACCATGATATAATTCATTGCAATCACTGTTGGGACATCGACCCGGGAATATATACTTCCGAATCTTTATTATTGATTCTTCTTTATTTTTAATCTCTTGTGGTAGCTTTTGAACCTTTTTTCCCTTGGTTATGGGCATTTGTTTGAAGATTTGCATTTGAGTTATTTATATATACGTACTCTAAGACGCACCAAGAACAAACAAAACACAATCAAAAAACAGTGAGGCGTTTCAAAATTATCAAATACATTTCCTCACAACACAAAAAAAACAATCTCTACCTGAAGATAATGGCCAACGACCACATTCGGTTGGAAAGGATGTTACGAACATGTGAGTCAAATAGAATTTTTTGAACAGGGGTGTCATTGTGTAGGAGATGACCCTGATGTTATAAACATTTCGACAACTCATCTGATCTCGAGCACTTCTACTAGTTTGAATGACTTGGAAATGCGGCCTTCGCATAAGATGGTCAATCATAGTAATGTAGCGCACCACCAGATATCATTAAATGTTGTTGAAGAGGACGATGATATATTTATGAGGACGACCCATCCTCATGATTTAGCCAGCTGCCTGATGATGAAGACCTCGTTAACCTTGATATTGAAGATTTGGTGTAAATGTTGTGTTTTATTCCTAGTGCAGAAGGAAGATTGATCTTTAGTTATAATGTAAAAGACGCTTATTTTGAATGAATGAATGAAACTGTTGTGGATTGTTTCCTAATGTGTTACATTTATATGATGTGTATATGAATTTGGAAGTGGTAGCATGCTTTTATTATTTTGTTCATAAAATTTCAATATGTATATCCTAAAGGCTAACCTGTACAGACTGTCAGCTGAAGTCGCAAACGGGGTCATAGCGGTACGGTGGCGGTGATGATCATCCCCCTCCATAACAAGAACTCACGCGCTGTGGGGTTGCTTAGGCAACCGAGGTAAGAATTTCTGGATTATTATAATACAAGCATAAACTTGATACATTGAATTTGTTTGCCTTGAATTTTTATGACTTTGTCACTTACTTGATTTTGCAGGTAAGGGCACCCGAAAGCCCCCAATTTGGGGGTGGGGCGTTTTGGCAAGAGAGCGGCAGGTTTGCAAACCCCCTAGAGACCCGACCTCGATGTGTAAGCCATCAGATAAGAGCATTCCCGTCCCCCGATCTGGTTTGAGGATTAACGACCGAGAGACCGCTCATGCCCTCGGTGACACAAGAGCGGCTCATTGGCCAACTACCTCGGGGAGGGTGACGTTAGGGAGTTGCCCTTGCACTACCCTTCTTGGCGCCAAATGTCGCCGGAGCGAAAGGCAAGGGTCGTGGCAAATATTAGGGTAAGTTATTTCATTATCCTTTTATGTTTATTTCATTATCGTGTTCATCTATTTAATTGTGTATATTTATCTAAATTTTGTTTATTTATTTATATCATAAAATAAAATAAACAATTTTAGATAAAACTGTAAATAATATCTCAACTCCCTGTCTTTTGTTGTAATATTGCAGACCCAGTTTGACTTGGTGTCCCCACATATGAATCCGACCGCTTTGCCACAATCTATACGGGCGATCCACAGCACCTGCAAAAGATCTACAATGGCAAAAGGTTGCTCTCAGAAATAAATTGGGTTCCTGAAGTTGGACGGACATATGACTTGGAGCGCCTCAGACGCGGAACGTCCCTCGTAACAATTTCTGAGTAAATAGGGATGGCGTCAGCCTTTGCATTTTGAATGATCCCAAGAACGTGCCCAGGGTTGCCCAAAATAAACAAAACCGAGCAAAGAGCAAGGTTGTATGCCGACAGGATCCCGGTCTATATGCGCCCATCACTAGATAGCATGTATAACATATAATTATTTTACACACACGACACACATAACATATATATATATATATATATATATATAATATATATATTTATAAATATATATATATATATATAATTAACTGCTTTGTTGTTTTTGTGATTTTGTCGTTTTTAATTTGTTTCATCTTATATAACGTGTGTATGTGCAGAAGGAGACCTCAGCTACTAGAGAGTAACCCGTCCTGACCACACCTCTTTTGACAACATATAACTGTTTGGCGGCAATATATCTTAACCCCGAGACAAAGCTCTTTATGTAAGTTTTTGTTCCAAAACACGTACTTTAATGATTTTGTCGAGAAATAATGTTAGATACCCACTAATAATTACTAGCTTGTGTTTTGTGACTACATAGGATGAATGCTGAGCTACAATACAGGGTCAGGCTTCCAACACCCCCCACGGGTGTGGCCCTAACTAAGGATGAGATCATGGCCATTGTTCGCGGGGGCAAATAGCGGGGGCACATTCCCGGTGTTGGACAGGTTTTGCTAGGACAGGGCACGGTCATTCCTCCCCTATCTCAAAGCACGCACTCCGCCGATATCGCTAGGCTCAAAAAGAGGGAGAAGCAGCTCACGAAATCAATGAACTATGTTCAGAGTTAGGATATTAGGAGTGACGACAAGTTATTCTCAGTTGTTAATCAGCTTGAGTCACAACCTGAGTAACGGTGGTGGCAGCGGGAGTGGCGTGGTGCAGGTGATGATGAGCCAAGATGAATGAGGACGGGCGAACGAGGTGAGGAAGGATGAGGACGATAGTTAGGGATTTCTTGTTAAGTATATGCTATTTTGTTCTGAAGTATATATTGGCGACCCATATGTTAATATTTTTTCCCCGTACGATTAGAAAACATGTTATCTAAGTGAATATTGACATTGTAACTTGCGGCATAAATGGAAGTTTTGCGACTTTCCGTCACCCGTTTTGTAAGATTATATTGTGTTTAATATTCGGATTTTGGACGTATTTATCTTTATTATAATCAAATGCGTTGATACGTAATGTGTTTGGTACAATTTGTAATGTATTTTTGGGTAGATTTCTATATGTTTATACAGGTTTGAGTTAGGTAAGAATTTTTCCCTGAAAAATTCCAAAAAAACTGGAAATTGCCTGCTGTGAAGGCTGTCAACAAAATTATTTTGCAGACTATGTCCCGGGCGACATGACGCCCGGGATAATATTAAATAATGATTTGTTTTAAAATTATCCCGGGCGACCTATGTCGCCCCGGAAATATTAAAAATATTATATATTTGATTGAAACCCTTTCCGGGCAGACATATCGCCCTAAAAATATGTAAAAAATTATAGTAATTAAAATCTTTGCCCGGTGCGACATGACGCCCGGTATTCTAATCTAATAATTTGATTTTAATAAACTTATTTTTAACATTTTCCCGGGCGACATGTCGCCCGGGATTCCCTATTATAACTTATTTAATAAACTTATTTTAAGATGTTCCCGAGCGACATGACACCCGGGATTATGCCTAATTAATTAATTAATTTTCGTATCCCGGGCGATATGTCGCCCGGGAACACCATCCACCGTGGCACTTAATTGTTTGACTGAAACTATGTGGGCCCGGCGATGTCGCCTAGGAATGTCGCCCGGGAAGGAATCCCATTCGAGCTATTCCGTTCCACTTATCCCGGGCGACATTCGCACGGCGAAAGCTATCCCCTCCCCCCAGCGAACAAGTCCCGCCCGTGAAACCCAGATTTCCCCGGGGCTATGCAAATGTTGTAGTGTTACCCGTCGCATATACCGTTTAAAGAATTTTAACAATTAATGTTGATGCATAATTTGGCCGGGCCGGTCCTGACGACTCTCCTGGTGCCGTTCGTCGTCTTCCCGGGCCTTGAATATGCTAAGTCCCCCGGGTGGGGGGGGGGGGCCCCCCCCCCTCCCCCCCACCCCCAACAAAGAAGACCCATGTAGAAATGGGACCCAGCCGAAGCCCTGGATCCACCCCTCCGAGTCAATCAGAATATATAAAGCAAGTTATAATAGAATAAGGTGGTAGAGAATAACCTGTCCAAGTAGGATGATCCTACCCTTATATATATAGTGTATGGACTAGGGTTACGTAGGATGTGGGCCACCCTTTTATCGGGTTCGGCCCATTGGGTCCAACCCATTCTGGACTATACGCCAACATGTCCCCTAGTCTAGTATGATATGGTTCTGATTAATGTTAAGCTACTACTTATGCTTAATTTAAAAACTCCTCAGCAAGTAAGCCCATAATAGTATAAGTGGCAGTCGGTACCAACACTATATACGTCACCTTTCCCCCCCCCCAGTCTAGAAGCGTGGCCGAAGGCGCGTAAAAGATCCTAAAAGGACTACTTTTACCGTCGCGGAGACGTTCGCACTTTCCAACCATATGCCGCCATACTTATCTTCAAACTGTGTTAATCATGATGCCCTATCTATAGCAACACCCGCGTACATTTCCGGTGAATGTGCTCGAGCGCCTTGTTTTCCCGTGGCTAGACGGTAAAGACCCCGTAAGAAGAATACGTTTTCTATAGTCGGGGTAACACTAGCATTGGCAAGATACCATTCTCGTTCGTTTCTGACGAGAGGATGATGAAGATTTTAAAGGATGAAGAGGAACCCCCGTAAATAAAGGCGGCCGACGAAGACTACTTTCCGTGGCCCGGTAATGCGGATAAAGGCATTCGACTATGAAACGGCCGCGGAAGACGTACTTCCACGACCAATGATGAAGGCGGACCCCGTATAATAAAGGCCGACAGAAGACGTACTTCCGTGGCCAGGTAATGCAAATATGGCATTCGACTTACGGTCGACATAAGACGTACCTCCGTGGCCGGGTAATGCGAATATGGCATTCGACTTACGGCCGACGGAAGACGTACCTCCGTGGCCAGGTAATGCGAATATGGCATTCGACTTACGGCCGACGGAAGACGTACCTCCGTGGCCAGGTAATGCGAATATGGCATTCGACTTACGGCCTACGAAAGACGCACCTCCATGGCCGGGTAATGCGAATATGGCATTCGACTTACGACCGACGAAAGACGTACTTCCGTGGCCTGGTAATGCGAATATGGCATTCAAATTATGGCCGACGGAAGACGTACTTCTGTGGTCGGGTAATGCGAATATGGCATTAGACTTACGGCCGACGAAAGACGTACTTCCGTGGCCGGGTAATGCGAATATGTTACGGCTGATGGAAGACGTACTTCCGTGACCGGGTAATGCGAATATGGCATTCGACTTACGGTCGACAAAAGACGTACTTCCGCGGCCGGGTAATGCGGATATGGCATTCGACTTACGGCCGACGGAAGACGTACATCCGCGGCCGGGTAATGCGAATATGGCATTCGACTTACGACCGACAGAAGACGTACTTCCGTAGACGGGTAATGTGAATATGGCATTCGACTTACGGCCGACGAAAGACGTACTTCCGCGGCCGGGTAATGTGAATATGGCATTCGACTTACGGCCGACGAAAGACGTACTTCCGCGGCCGGGTAATGCGGATATGGCATTCGACTTACGGCCGACGGAAGACGTACTTCCACGGCCGGGTAATACGAATATGGCATTCAACTTACGGCCGATGGAAGACGTACTTCCGTGGCCGGGTAATGCGAATATAGCATTCCACTTACGGCCGACGGAAGACGTACTTCCGTGGCCGGGTAATGCGAATATGGCATTCGACTTACGGCCGACGGAAGACGTACTTCCGTGGCCGGGTAATGCGAATATGGCATTCGACTTACGGCCGACGGAAGACATACTTCCGTGGGCGGGTAATGCAAATATGGCATTCGACTTAGTACCGGACTTGCAATGCCTCTTACGTACTTGGTGCGAATATGGCATTCATCTTAGTATTGGGCTTGCAAGGAAGACGTTCTTCCAGTCTGGGGCGGGTAATGCGAATATGGATTCGACTTACGGCCGATACGAAAGACTTCTTATGTGGCCAGGGTAAGCGAATATGACATATCGACTTCAACGGCGTACGAAAGACGTACTTTAGTGGCGGTAATGCGAATATGGCATTCGACTTATACGGCCGAACGTGAAGACGTACTTCCAGTGGCCGGGTAAGCGATATGGCCATTTCGCTTACGGCCGACGGAAGACGTACTTCCGTGGCCGGGTAATGCGAATATGGCATTCGACTTACGGCCGACGGAAGACGTACTTCCGTGGCGGGTATGCGGAATATGGCCAATTTCGAACTATTACGGCAGACGTGTAAGACTGTACCTTCCGTGGCCGGGTAATGCGAATATGGCATTCGACTTACGACCGACGGAAGACGTACTTCCGTGGCCGGGTAATGCGAATATGGCATTCGACTTACGGCCGACGGAAGACATACTTCCGTGGCCGGGCAATGCGAATATGGCATTCGACTTAGTACCGGACTTGCAATGCCTCTTACGTACTTTCTATATCCGGAGGATACTTAGTGACATGCAACGAAGACTAAGTTATTGGTATCGTTATACCCCTTTTGCACCCCAAGTTTATGGTGTTCTGTTCTATTAGTAGTATTAACTTCCCATTACGCAAGTATCTTATCCAAAAATCATGAATAATTTTAGCACTTACCCCAACAGGCCGTGGCCCGCGTAACACGGAGCTTACTAGAAAGGTGGCTCCACCATATGTGATATGCTTAACCGTGGTATTGCTTAGTACTACTAATTAGTACGTAGTATTGAATTCATACAAGCATGTTAATTAATACCATTTCATTTATTAACAAACGTATTGTGCGTATGGATATAAAATCCAAGGTGTTTGTTTATTTATTATGTCCCGACTTTGGGAATCTAATTCCGTACATCAACATGAATGTAGCGGATTAAAAATAATATGATTTAACTAATAATAGTCATACGTCTATATAAAAGATGGCGTACAACAAATTTTGCTTGTTTTTAAGTAAATAACGCCTTAGCCTGCCGTCTTCACATCTCCGCAAGCGCTAGTTACATATAGGACTACGTAAGCCATAAAAACGACCGAGGCACGGTCAGGTGTCATAATGGGGGGGGGGAGGGAAATAAAAAACGGGAGAGCTAAAGAACTTTCCACGGATGCTTTGATAAAAAAGTACTCGATTTAGTTTATTCGAGGATCGACAAGAGTTGATCGGTGATCAAAATAGCTAGTCGCGAGTTGCCCCCAGCCGGGAGTACAAATGTTGACTCCAAATGTATAATCTTAAATACTCATTAAGAGCTCAATGGGCGCATGGAGGGGTTGCAGCCCCGCGTCTCCATGATTGGGTAAGCAATGGAAGTCGTTATGACAAAAGAGCGGATATCCGCTGCGTTGGTAATCGGAACATGCCATGTGGATAAAGGTTCCACGGCTCATGATGTTCGTCATTGTGAAGTAAACATCCAAATGTAAGGTACAACGACTTTGGAAGCGTCCAAGTTCGTTGACCGGTGATTTTACTCGGATATGCTCGACGGCGCAATGGTGATGGGTTGGTGACCGGATACCAAAAAATAAAATACGTCCGGACGTGCGGAGCGTCACGAAAGGACGGAGCTTGCGACCGCGGATGTCAAAGAGGAAAACAAGTCCGGGCGTGCGGACAAATAATGTAAATCATCACCCGACAAAAATCGCATAATCTTTGCAAATGAGGGATAAATATGCAAAATAATATTTGCTAAACCATTTAATATGACATGCATTGTAATCGCGATTACTCAAGGTCATGGCTTATCAAAAAAGGTATTTGTTTCCTATTGAAACATTTTTTTTTTGTTTTTTTTGTTCTTGTTTTTAAAAATGTCATATCAAATATGGTAAACACCGACTGAGGGAGTAGGGCCGCGACATAATTTTTGGAGCGGACCATAAATATAAAGAAGCCGGGCCGCGACATAATGTTTGGTACGGACCATAAATATAAAGAAGCTGGGCCGTGACATAATTTTAAAGAGGTTGGGCCGCGACACATTATTAAGAGGTCGGACCGGCCCATGACGGAAGTCGGACTCACAGACAAAAATATAAGAGTCCCTTTAAAATAATCTTTGCAAAATAATGTTTGCATAATAATATTTACAAGTAAGGGATAATTGTAAATAAGGAAAAAGATATGGATAAAATCTTTTTATCAAATTAAAAAATATTAGTAATATTTTGTTACCAAATAAAAATACAGATAACATCTTATCAAGTTTAAAAAATATTGGTAATATCTTGTTACCAATTTAAAAAGATATAGTAATATCTTGTTATCAAATTTTAAAAAATATTGGTATTATCTTGTTACCAATTTAAAAAATATTGGTAATATCTTGTTACCGATTTAGAAATATATGGTAATATCTTGTTACCAATTTAAAAAATATTAGTAATATCTTGTTACCAATTTAAAAAATATCGATAATATCTTATTACCAATTTAAAAAATATCGGTAATATCTTGTTACCGATTTAAAAAATATTAGTAATATCTTATTACCAATTTAAAAGATATTGGTAATATTTTGTTACCAATTTAAAAGATATGGTAATATCTTGTTACCAATTTAAAAAATATTGGTAATATCTTGTTACCAATTTAAAAGATATTGGTAATATCTTGTTACCAATTTAAAAAATATCGGTACTTATCAGATCATCGGCCTATTTTGCTTCGTGAGTCTCACTTTGATTATGGGCCGACTCCTTTCCGATTTTTTCATTCTTGGTTTGAAATGGAAGGATTTAATAAATTGGTTGAAGATGCATGGAATGAAGCTCCTGTGGACGAATCTAATGCGTATGAGTAAACATGTGAGAAATTAAATAACTCAAAACAGAAGATCGATAGATGGAAATAAAGGTATATGGAAAAAGGTCAAAAAACATAAAAGCAAAATCAAAGTCTGGATCTAAGGCAGTGGATAGAATATAATTGATAATGTGAATTCGAACGATGAGGTTGTTTAAAAATTAAGAAATGGATGTCTTGAATCCATTCAGGATATCTGATCAAAATTCAATCATTGGGACGCGGCGGCCTCAAAAGCGGGAAGATTAAATGGTCCATAAAAGGAGATGAGTCTTCGAGTTTTTAACACAGGTGTGTTGATAAAAACGGCTAGTCAACTGTAACATTCGTGGGATTTGGTGATTGGCATCATGGTTGATAATCCGCAAAAGGGTCGAAAAAATGATTCCTCCATCATTTAAGTAAAAGATTTGACAAACCTATGTAATCGAAGTTCTCTTGTTATGACTTTTCGAAAATTTTATCTTGTGATACAAACATGTTGAGCTGGAACTGAAGTGTCAAAAGATGAAAAAAAAAAAGTAAAGAGGGCAGTTTGGGATTGTGGGACTGATAAATCTCCTGGTCCAGACGTTTCACGTTTGGTTTTTATCGTCGATTCTGGAAGGTTATTGAAAATGACGTTTTATGTTCGCGTTGCCGTTAAACATTTCTTTACTTATGGAGACATCCCTAAAGGTTGTAACTCGTCTTTTATTGCCTTGATTCCTAAAATCCCTGATGCTAACGTGGTAAAAGATTTTAGACCAATAAGTCTTATCGAAGCTTGTACAAAAATTTATTGCAAAAATTATTGTCGAAATAGGCTTGTAGATGTTTTGGGATGCTATTTTAAACGAGGTTAGCAATCAGCCTTCTTTGCGCGTGTAGGACAAATTTTAGACGGGCACACGTTATCTTTTAAATGAAGTGCTCCAATGGTGTAAAGTGAAGAAGAATACAATCTTTAATTTTTTAAAGTTGATTTTGGAAGGCTTAATGAACACGGTTAGTGCGATGGATTTTTTAGATGAAGTTTTGAAAACAAAAAAACAAAAATTTTTGGGTTCGGTGATAAGTGGTGCACCTGGATTCAGAGTTGTCTTAGATCTTCGAGAGGTTCGATAATTATTAACGGTAGTCCAACGGCGGAGTTTCAATTTCACAAGGGCTTAAAACAAGGTGATCTGTTATCTCCTTTCTTGTTCATATTAATAATGGAAAGTTTGATTTATCGTTTCAAAGAGTGGAGGATGCTCGTTGTTTAAAGCATAACTACGTTAAGTTCTCGTGATGCCTTTCCCATTGGTTTTTACGCGGATGATGTGATTTTTGTGGGACAATGGTGCGATGACAACATTAATACTCTAGTTCAGGTTCTGGAATGCTTTTTTCATGCGTCGGGTTTGCATATTAACATGAATAAAAGTAAATAATGGGGGTTCTTTGTGGATGATGAAAAAGTTAAGCAAGCTGCCTCAAAACTAGGATGCCTTATTCTTAAACCGCCTTTCTCCTACTTAGGTTCGAAAGTGGGTGGTTCTATGCATAGAATTCAAGCTTGGAATGAGGTAGTAGATCGAGTGTATGCTCGCCTATCCAAGTGGAAAATAAAGACGCTTTCAATTAGAGGAAGGTTAACTCTCCTTAAATCGGTCTTAGGATCGATGCCTATATATCACATGTCTATTTTTAGAGTCCCTATGAGTGTTCTTCGCAGGTTGGAATCCATTCGTAGTTATTTTTTTAATGGTCCATGACCAATAGAATGAGAACGTCCTTGGGTTAAACTGGAAAAGGTGTTGGTTCCAAAGAGAAGGTGGCTTGGTGTTTCAAGTTTGTATGCATTGGAATTAGAGGTCTCTGCTGTTCAATAGTGTTATGGAGGTTCTTTACTCAAAATACATCTTTATGGTCGAGGGTTATCAAGGCGATCCATGGAGAAGATGGGAAAGTGGGGAAGCAAGTGAAGTCTGCTTTCCCGTCGTATTGGATGGACATAGTGCTATGAATTCAATGTTTTGAAGAATCAGGTATATAATTCTTCTTAACTGTATGCAAATGAATGGGAAAGGGATAAAACTGCTTTCTGTTGAAGACATTTGGATTTGGTCTATCGGTTCTTAATGATCTCCGCAATGGTGATGCGGTTGGTGACCGCGGATACCAAAAAATAAAATACGTCCGGACGTGCGGAGCGTCACGAAAGGACGGAGCTTGCGACCGCGGATGTCAAAGAGGAAAACAAGTCCGGGCGTACGGACAAATAATCGTAAATCATCACCCCCACATAAATTGCATAATCTTTGCAAATGAGGGATAAACATGCAAAATAATATTTGCTAAACCATTTAATATGGCATGCCGTTGTATGCGACATTTTTACCAAGTCATGGCTTAATCAAAAAATTATATTGTTTCCTGTTGAAACAATTTTTTTTGTTTTTTTTTTGAAAATGTATATCAAATATGGTAAACACCGACTGAGGGAGCAGGGTCGCGACATAATTTTTGGAGCGGACCATAAATATAAAGAAGTCGGGCCGCGACATAATATTTGGTACGGACCATAAATATAAAAAAGCTGAGCCATGACAAAGTTTTAAAGAGGTTGGGCCGCGACACATTATTAAGAGGTCGGACCGGCCCATGACGGAAGTCGGACTCACGGACAAAAATATAAAAGTCCCTTTAAAATAATCTTTGCAAAATAATGTTTGCATAATAAT
Source organism: Tanacetum coccineum (assembly GCA_026074375.1). NCBI lineage: Eukaryota > Viridiplantae > Streptophyta > Magnoliopsida > Asterales > Asteraceae > Tanacetum > Tanacetum coccineum. The sequence continues at coordinate 14,594 of BQNB010061891.1, forward strand.
ATTTACAAGTAAGGGATAATTGCAAATAAGAAAAAAGATATGGATAAAATCTTTTTATCAAATTAAAAAATACTGGTAATATCATGTTACCAAATAAAAATACAGATAACATCTTATCAAGTTTAAAAAATATTGGTAATATTTTGTTACCAATTCAAAAAGATATGGTAATATCTTGTTACCAATTTAAAAAATATTGCTAATATTTTGTTACCAATTTAAAAAGATATGGTAATATCTTGTTACCAATTTAAAAAATATTGGTAATATCTTGTTACCGATTTAAAAAATATTGGTAATATCTTGTTACCAATTTAAAAAATATTGGTAATATCTTGTTACCAATTTAAAAAATATCGGTAATATCTTGTTACCAATTTAAAAAATATCGTTAATATCTTGTTACCAATTTAAAAAATATTGGCAATATCTTGTTACCAATTTAAAAAGATATGTAGAATATCTTTATCAAATTAAAAAGGAAAAATAATAGGGGTCGGTGCCAATGGCGACTTTGTACCGAAAAGCAGACGTACAAAGCGGGTGTCACTTCAAAGTTACGAGTGAAAAACAAAATAAAGTTACGAAAACTTCAAAGAATAAAAGATTGTTTATTAACTACAAACAAGTGCTTTTAAAGTGATATTAAAATCACATGATGTTTATTGATTTGGTAAATCAAGTTTGACGCATGGCAGGATGCAATGAGTGAAAAACAAAAATACGAAGGTTTTAGAGTTACAGACTTTAGAAACTGATTTTTGCTTTTCGGTAATATGAGAACACGAAACATAGTTTATTCGGAGTCCCACGGATGGCGCCAACTTGTTGATGCATAATTTGGTCGGGCCGGTCCTGACGACTCTCCTAGTGTCGATCGTCGTCTTCCCGGGCCTTGAATAGTGCTGCCAACAAAGAAGAACCGGTTAGAAGGAGACCCGAGGCCGGAGCCCGGGATCCACCCTCTGACGGTCAAGTCAGAATAGTATAAGCATGTTATATAAAGAGGTGGTAGAGAATAACATGTCCAAGTAGGATGATCCTACCCTTGTATATATAGTGTACGGATTAGGGTTACGTAGGATGTGGGCCACCCTTTTATCGGGTTCGGCCCATTGGGTCCGGCCCATTCCGGACTATACGCCAACAATTAATCATCTTTCTGACACACATTTGTACAATCTAAAACAGGAGAGGGCTTTAGTGAAAATGCTTTCCTAGTCATAATGGTGTCTTCTATCAAACTTGACAATACAACAAAGGATATATATGTTCTTTCTGTCCCGGCTAAAAGGTGTTATAATCTCTATAAAAACGTGCATTAGATTATTCTCACACTTGTTTTCCGCAAATACAACTTGAACCTACGATCACCTGTGTGCATAACCCTTCTAGAAACTATCTATGATCTATTAGTGAATAAATAGGCCCAAGCCCATTTGTGGGTTTAGGGTATTAGGGTTTTACCACTATAAATAGTGGTCAATAGAAAATCATACTCAAGGGGTTTTCTATCATTCTACATGGTATCAGCCATTAAGATCCTAAACCCTAATCACGTATCTTCCACTAAAAAACACTAACCTTCTTCACAAAATAGTTGTCCTCCGGTCATCGACAACTCGTCGATGATTCGGAGGGATCCCTGTCAAACCCTAAATCAAAAAAAAAACCTAGCCGTCATCGTCATCATCACTAGCCCTCAAAGAAAAGCATGACGTCATCGTCACCAGCAGCCAACTTCAATATTATCGTGATCATTTTTACTTGTGTCGGTCATCTGAAGATCATCTGTTTCTTATGATCAAAAAGACACGTATTGCACCGCTATTATGTTTTTTTAAGTTTTATTATTTGTTTGTTGTGTTGGTGATTTGTGCTAAGGTCACAAATCCGCACAATCGTTTAAGATCCTAAATCATAATCACGTATCTTCCGCTCAGAAAAACTAACCTTCATTACAAAATAGTCGTCCTCATCGTCATACGGCAACTCGTCGATGATTCGGAGGGATCCCAAAAATAAATAGCTTTTTCTTCTTTTCTTTTTGCTGCAACACCGGAGCAGTCACCGGACCTCGCCACCTTCCTCTCAACAGCACCAACATCCATACCGAATCAAACACATTTACCATCACCGCTATCCATCTGCATACTGTTTATGAAATCGAGGAGGTGAATCAAAATATCTGTTTGGTAAGATGAAGATGATAAGATTCCTTGGATCCATTATTCCTTTCTTTTTTTTTTAAATGAAGATATGTGGTATTGTTCGGGGGATCTTGGTTTTGATTGGGATAAGTGGTTAGTTGTTATGATGAAAGATCTTAACAGGCTGTGTGAAGTGGGAGGTTTTGTGATATGAGGATGAATGATAAGGTACACTGGGTTAATTTATTATTATTTATCCAGTTTCTAAAAAAAATTATTATGTTTGTTTATTTTTTATTCGATGCTAAGAATCACTGTCTGCACAGAGTCACGAGTTGTTAAAGTCGTGCTAAGGTCACGTTCATTATGGCTAAGGTCATAGTTGTTAAAATCGTGCTACGGTAGGTCACGTTCATAGCTTAAGCGTCATGAGTTGTTAAATCGTGCCCAATAGGTCACGTTCATGCTAAGAGTCCTGAGTTTGTTTAAAATCGTGCTAAGGTCACTATCGCGCAAAGGTCAAGGAGATTAATTATAACTGCTAAGGTCACGTTCTTGTTTTGTATATAACATTAATGTTTTTATTTCTCTTTCTAGTTTACTTCTCCAGTCCGAGCTTTCGTGATTTCGCCGCTTAGACTGCGGGGGAGTGTTAGTAGATAATTAGGCCTAAGCTCGACTTGTGGGTTTGAGTCCATTATGGTTTCTCTATGTCTTATCTAAAAATCGAGGATAAATAAATAAATCATCAACCAACAAGGGTATTACATTGTCCCAACATGATCATTTTCATGTATATGACAAAAGTTCAAATATAGACGCAAATATTTATCATAGACCCAATGAACCAATCATAGCCACTTATTTTTTCATAAAAAATAAAAAACCAACTTTCCACCTCTTTTTTAAAAATTAAATATATCACACACTGTTAATCGTTACGCAAAACAAAACATATCATCGCGACGAGAATTAAATTATCTTTCTATAGAAGGGCGACACTATGTACTTTCGACGAACTTATTTTAAGATTTTATTTGAAGTCGAATACGAGTTTAGACACAATGAACTTTCGAAAATCGAATATCTTTTTTTATGATTTTTATGAAGTCATATACGATTTTACGAAATCATATACGAATTTTAATGAACTCATATAAGATTTATGAAACATATAGATTTTTGAATCATATATGATTCGTTAATACGAAACATATACAGAAAACAAATAAGATTTCGCAATTCTGACTGAAACAAAAAAGAAAAAAAGTTCCGTCGGAATCACAACTCATGTATGATTTTATGAAATCATGATATGATTTTATGAAATCATATATGATTTTATGAAATCAATATATTCGTTATAACGAATCATATATGATCGTTTATACAATCATATATGATTTTCGCAATTCGTGAATGAAACAAAATTGAAAAAAAAGTTAGTTAGAATCACAAATCATATATGATTTTATGAAATCATATATGATTCGTTATACGAATTATATATGATTCGTTATACGAATCATATAGTATGATTTTCCCAATTTGTGACTGAAAACAAATATCGAAAAAAAGTTCCTCGAAAGTATATCGTGTCACCCGTCTACTGAAAGATTAAAAAATACTCGTCGCGATAGTGTATTTTTTGTCGTGTGACGATTTATCATTTGTAAGATATTTTATTTTTAAAAAAGAGATGAAAAGTGAGTTTTTTTATTTTTGATGAAAAAATAGATGGTTGAGATTGATTTACTGGATCTATGACAAATAATGGGTATATGTTGATCTTAACTCTCATTTATATTGGTAGAAAAAACATTGAATTGAAAATGAAAATGAAAAAACATTGAACTGAAAATGAAAGAACATAGATTAATGAGTGTTTAACAAATAAGAACAGTAAATTCAGCAAAGCGATATTAAAGAGTTAGCATATCTTTCGGAGTTTGTTGCCTTTACGCGACTAATAAAGTTTACCTTAAAAAAAGAGTTGATGCATCACAATAAGCGTAACCATGAATTCCAAATTGGCGGCCAGAAGATATAGAGCATATTCATAACTTCATAATAAACATATTCATGAATTTATAAATGCATATCGTGCAGCTCATTGACACATATGATTCTAGAAGTGTTCACCAAATGAGTTTAAAGAAAACAAATTTATTTCCGATGTAAAAAAATAAATCATGAGTGTACCTTTTCCATGATAGGGTTCTACATTTGATCTATGTTAGAAACTGATTCAATGGCCAGCTTGCTGCCTACTTTGGTAGAATATATAGAATTTTATCCAACACTTACAATAAAGGGCATAAACATGGTTTAAAAAATCAAAACTGTTCCTGATTTACAAATTTGTGATTATTTTCTCTAACATACATTCCCAATTTGCCATTTTGTAGAATATTTTTTTTTCTTAAGACTTAGGTGGCTGAAAATGCTATACCTTGGCTCCATGTAAGAATCATGACTACTAAAGCACTACTTTATTTTTATTTTTTTAAACGGCAACTTTTATTGAGAAACTAGCAAGACGCTAGAAAAACATTACAAAGAAAGCAAATAAGGGTTCTTTAACCAAAAATCCCAAGAAAAAGAACTAGAACATCGATTAACACACCAATTAAAAGAAGCCGCGACTAAGTCGTCAAAGATCACGGACCGTCTACGAGGGGAAGAATCAAAAACCAACCTATTCCGAAAAGACCAGATGTGCCACCAAGCAGTATAAAAAACACCCTCCAACATGGCTTTAAGCTTAGACGGCAGGCGTATAGAACCGAACCATGTATACCAATCGACAAACGACGAGACCTCCTCCCATTGAATGTTCCACCAACGACAAATTCTCTGAGAGATGCTCTTTCCCAAATCGCAAGAGAAGAATAGGTGACTAGAATCTTCCAATGTCAATTCACAAATTGGACATAAAGGAGAATCCATGGTAACCCCTCTAGAAATCAAATTACCTCGAGTCGGGAGGCGATCAAGGCTGGCACGCCAAGCGAAGATATTGACTTTAATTGGGACAAATTTTACCCATCTAGTGGCCACGTCCGAAGAAGGGAGAAAGAGCTCGTCTAACGCGGAGCGAATGTCTTTGACCCGAAACACACCATCGCCATTGAGATCGCAAAAATACCTATCAGACGAAGGAGATAACGAAATCGTACCTAGCAAAGACAGAAGCTCAGACCACTGATTCCTTTCGACTCCGTCTCTGACCTGTCTTCTGAAAGAGTCATCAAACGAGGGAGCCCCCCACTTGGCAGCAACCGAAATCTCTTTGTCAAATTCAAGAGCGAATAACCGAGGGAACCGAACACACAACGGCAGATCAAGAGTCCATGTATCTAACCAAAACCTAGTGTTTAAACCATCCCCAATACGAATCTTGCAATGGGAAGGAAAGTCAAAGCCTTTCAAAGCAAGGTGGTGAACTTCACGTAAGATGACACCCCAAGAAGAATGAGTTTTACGAGAGTGACACTCCAACCGAGAACCATAAATAGCACTGATAATATGGTGCCACAAGGAACCGTCTTGAACGAGGAAACGCCAAACCCATTTGAGGAGGAGAGCACGGTTGAGGGCAAAGAAGCTGGACACTCCTAGACCTCCGTTTTTCTTAGACGACAAAACCTTCGCCCACGCGACCCATGTAATTTTGCTATTCTGAGAATCACCACCATTAAAGAAATTGTTACGAAGTCTCTCCATCTCGTGAAGCACACTTTTGGGAGCTTTATATAACGACATGTTGTATATGGGAACCGCACCTAGAACCGACTTGAGGAGGGTCAAACGACCGCCTATGGAAAGTGTTTTGACCTTCCACTTAGACAGTCGAGCGCGAACTTTCTGAATAGTATTGGACCACGCTGAATATCGGGACATATGATCTCCAACCATGACTCCTAGATATTTAAAAGGAGTTCTCATGACTTCGCAGCCAATACGCGAAGCTCCTTGATGAACAATATCCAAGGGAACACCAACGCTTAACAAATGACTTTTATTCACGTTAAAACTTAGCCCCGAAGCAAATTGAAAGCATCTAAGAATCATGAGGAGATTATCCAGGTTCTCGGAGGACCATTCCCCTATAAAGACGGCGTCATCTGCATAAAACAAGTGTGATAAAGATGTCGAACCTGTAATATGAAGGCCTTTAAATATACCATCGTTGACAGCTCTCGAAACAGAAAGGTGAAGAGATTCCATGACGAGGATGAACAGAAAAGGGGCCAAAGGGTCACCTTGTTTCAACCCACTAAAGATAGGAAACTCGGAGGTAGGACTCCCGTTTACCAAAATCGAAGCCATATTAGAACTGAAGATACCACGGATCCACTTACACCATTTCGGACCGAAACCAAAGGCTAGAAGAACGTCTAGGAGAAAATCCCACCGAATTGAATCATAAGCCTTAGCAAAATCAACTTTAAAAACCAGAGCTTGCTTCCTCTTCCTTTTACACCAGGCAAGGACCTCGTTTAAGATAAAAGGACCGTTTAAAATTTGCCTATTAGCAACGAAAGCGGATTGAGTGTTTGAAACAAGATCGGATATGACTGTGGCCAAACGGTTAGCAAGGATCTTAGTCACCACTTTATACACGCTACCAATCAAGCTGATAGGACGGAAGTCAGAAACAAATTTAGCATCCATTACTTTAGGGATTAATGCAATGAATGACGAATTACCACCTCTCGGAAAGCAGCCAAACAATTAACTGCCGAGCAAAAATCTGAGCCTATGAAATGCCAATAACGCCTGAAAAATTCGAAGGTGAAGCCGTCCGGACCAGGCGATTTACTCTCTCCACAGTCCCACACGGCTTTGCGAATTTCATCCAACGAAATGTCATTTTCCAAATCCCCGACTTGATCAGGAGAAAGACGATTAGGAAAGGGCATACTGAGTTTAAGACGGGAACGCGAAGGTTGCTTAAAACGAGCAGCAAAATGATCGTAAAATGCATCCTTAACCTTAGACGGGTTGGTGTACCAGTCTCCACTAACAAAGACACCTCAAATAGCTAATTGAGATCGCCTCTTATTAATGACACCATGAAAAATTTCGAGTTCTCGTCGCCCTCTATAGCCCAATTAACTTTGGCTTTTTGAGCAGCATCCTTAAGGTCCATTTGTTTCAACTCATGAAGTTTACAGTTTAGATCCATGCGTTTAGATAAAATCTCATCAGTAATAATGCCTTTATCCAGGTTTTTGTCAATGGCGACCAGGTCATTCAAAATGGTTTTTTTTACACCAACCTGATGAGCATTAGACTCCCTGATCCAAACGCGAATGATTTTTTTCAAATCTTGAAGTTTCTTTTTGAAACGAATCATCCAGTTGGAATCATTGTGAGTAAAGGAATGCCACGCGTGTTCCACCATGACATCGAAGCCTTCCCGTTTGAACCAGGAATGATAAACCCGGAAAGGTGTGGGACCATAATTAGAATGAATCTCGTTAAGGAGGATAGGTCTATGATCAGAGAGGTGACGATCAAGACAAACAGCAGAAATTGTAGGAAATGTCACGAAGATACCTTCTGAAACTAAGAAACGATCAAGCTTGCTCATTTTCGTAGCCATTGGGTGTGACCAAGTGAAAGAATAACCTTCCATCTTAACCTCCAAAAGTCTAGATGATGAGATAAAGTGATTGAATTCTCGAGCACAAGACTGGTAGAATAAAGAACTAAACCTTTCTTCTTCACAACGAACCTCGTTGAAATCGCCCAAAACAATTGTCTCCCCATTCCAACGATTAATCAAGCCCGAAATGTAGTCCCAAAGAATGCGTTTTAGGGCGAAAGACCGAGGAGCGTAAATGACTACTATAAGGATCCTGGAGTTAGTAGGAAGCCAAATCCCATATAAAGCGATGAAATTATCGGAAATAGACACGTCAACCTTCTTGAAGATAGACTCCTCCCAAACACAAAGAATGCTGTCCGAGTTACCAATCGAACCGCTAACGACAAATTGGTAATTAGAATTACCCCAAATGGACTTGACATCCATGTGGGAGATACTCTCCATTTTCGTCTCTTGTAAAGCTAAAAAATTGACACCATGTTTAAAATTTAACTCCTTGACCCACTCCTTTTTTGTCTTGTGGCCAAGACCTTGAACATTAAGGGAGAGGATCTTCATTTAAAACCATCATCAACTCCTTGTGACGCGATAATATACTCGATATCTTTCGAGCACCCATCCATCTCATAGCCCATAGAGCGACCAACCTTAATCATGCCGTCTAGAACATCAAGAATAGAACCTCCTTTAGGGTTAGAACGGGAGTGAACATGAGTGGAGAAATCAGCCGAAGAGTCGTTACCATGGGGATCCTGAGAAAAACAGCTCGCCTTTGGATATAATTTCGAGGAGGAACCCTTCCCAGTGGAAGGATCACCTTGGTTCACCTCATGATGATCTGAATTAACATGGTTATTTTCCTGATGAGACGCTGCCGGAGTGAAACCTGGAGGGTGCGAGAGAGACGGATCCTCCACATTATCAGTGGTATTGATTGGCTTTCTTAACAGGTCATAGAAACCAAACGGATCATCCGAATGTTGTGAGTTCGCCTTTTCATTAACGTCATGCACATTGTCACAAGGAGCCTGGGGACTTACTTCAAAAATAGTATCCGAGACCTCATCGACGTCGCTCTCCCCCATCAGATTATCGTTGCATTGTTGGACATTTTCTGGATTGTTATTTGCACCAAGAATTGATTCGTCTTCTGAAATGTAACCGGGATCCTTATATTCTAGGAAACAAGGAGACCAAGTGAAAAGCTCTTTAGCACGAACCGAAAAAACTTTCCCTTTGAATATAACTTTAAAAGTTTCCAAGATGTTATCTGCCATACTAGTTTTGATACATAACCGTTTGCGAGCATATGAGGAGCCAGGGGACTCTTCGATGTCCATAACGGTACCCCATTTCTTACCAATACCAGAAAAGGTAGCGGAAGACCAAATGTGCAGCGGAACCCCTTCAATATCAACCCACACGATGCGTTCGTTGCACACAAAATCATGAGAGGCAGGCTGCAAATCATGGAACCACGAGTTTACTCCAGAATGGAGTAATAGTTTCCTTTTAATCTCCTCACTTTTTAATTCAATCATTACCCATAACCCGCCAAGGTATGATAGCTGGACATCCGAAAATCCCTCATTAGTGAGAATAGAGCGTAAATTAGGAATAGAGTTCACTTCTTTAGTTCTGCCCATAACATGTCGCGACAAATCCATAGCATTGACACAAGTATCATCGAGAACCAAGGCCGGGGAACACGAACCAGGAGTCTTAAGAACGAGATCCTCAATGATGTCTTTCACAGCTTGTCACTGTATACTCTACAACTTTTTTTTTATATTCTTTCTTATCGAGATAATCATTTAATTTCTAAATTTACACAACTTGTCACTGTATACTTTACAACTTTTTTTTTATATTCTACAGACAAACTTTTTAATAATATATATCGTGTGTAACTACGAAAATAATATGATGTGTCATATTAATGATCATAGCATATCCTTAATTATATACCTGATAGACACATTAAAAGTTTGTGAAGAAAAATAAAAGTTGAATACAAAGAATATAACATTTGGAAATGATGATATTTATTTTACACAATTTTCACCACATTGATTGTTGCATCAAAATAGCATGTCTCTCATCTATACTTATTTGGTTATGTTTGGCAAAACTAGCTGTAAGCTATAAAATTGTAAGCTGTAAGGTGTAAACTGCAAAGCTGTTAACATGAGCTACAAGCTGTATCTTTTTTTTTTAAATAAAAGTGTTTGGTAAATTAGTTGTTGACTGTAGTTATAAGATGTAAATGACTTAAAAGGACATATTTACATAAATTGTAATATGGTAGGAGGGTATATCAGTAATTTATGTAATTTACAGTTTTAACAGCTCCTAACAATTTTAAAAGCTTCATGAATCACCTTTTCATTTAGGAGCTACTTGTTTAATATAAAAGTTTGAAGTTGATACATCCAAACAGAGCTACTTATTTTGAAAGAGATTATTTTTATAACAAAAAGCTTACAGCTCCTTAAAAAGCTTTAAAAAAACTCTTGCCAAACAGGCCTTAGTAGTAACTGTTTATTACGTTACATTGTTTTTTTGAGTTGAACTATAACTTAAACTTCTAACACCACTAGAAGAAGGTTTGACTTTGAAAGAAAAACCGTAAAGAATTCTGGTTTTGTTCATAAACTGTTCAATCAAGATATCTTCTCCATCATGAGGAGGTGATCCAGCCGCACCTTCCAGTACGGCTACCTTGTTACGACTTCACTCCAGTCACTAGCCCTGCCTTCGGCATCCCCCTCCTTCCGGTTAAGGTAACGACTTCGAGCATGGCCAGCTCCCATAGTGTGACGGGCGGTGTGTACAAGGCCCGGGAACGGATTCACCGTCGTATGGCTGACCGGCGATTACTAGCGATTCCGGCTTCATGCAGGCGAGTTGCAGCCTGCAATCCGAACTGAGGACGGGTTTTTGGAGTTGGCTCACCCTCGCGGGATCGCGACCCTTTGTCTCGGCCATTGTAGAATAATCCACAAGGATGTCAAAGCGAGCAAAATCTTACATGAGCTTTTCTATTATACATATTAGAGATTAGAGATAGGTGTTTTTAATAACAACCATTTTAACCTTGTCCCACATAGCCCAAGGAATGAAATGGTGGCTACTTATATACAACAGTGTACATGTGTGTGATCGAGTTGAAAAAAGTATTATGTTATATTTATCTATATGTCATTAATTTTTTAAAGCTTTTCATATTATAATCTTCATTCCATTATAGATAAAGCTTTTGGTGGTTTATAAACTTGTCATGTAATGCAATGTCATTAATTTTTAAACCTCTTCAAAATCCTAGACCTTTCCATGTCACCTAGACTTGAAATAGTTGCTCACTATGGTGTAAAAATTTTTGGACCTCTTCAAAATTTCTTAAACTTCTTGGACAACACTCGACTGAATGCAAACAAATGACTATTGCTATCGGAGCCGTGGATGAAATACTGCTTTTTCTATACACACAAACTTTGTTCATCGTATGTTCAAAAAAAAAACTTTGTTCATCGGTTTTCATGTTTGTGGGTTTTTTGGTCCGGGTTTGTTAGTTTAAAAATCTTTAAAGTCAAAACCAAACTAATTATAGAACGTAAAACAAAACCATACACCAA
>BQNB010061892.1:0-32070 GCA_026074375.1 Tanacetum coccineum
ATTAAAAACGGGAATTAAAAGAATTAGAATGAGAAACTCCCCTGATATTTTGCTCGGTAGATTCTCCATGTAGATTTAATAAGCAAGAATTCCATATTGTAGATACTTCACCAACATTGTTGATTTCTTTGCAGCGAGGTCCTATATAAAATATAGGAAAAACCATGCACAATCCTATCTCAGGTATTCTACGGTTAATAAATAATAAACTAAACTGTATAGGAAACTAATACGCCGTATCCATAAATGGAATATGCCATATAGAAAAACCTGTAAAAATTATCTAAATACGGGTCAGTATGTTGAATACGCCGTATCATGTGCATGAATACGCCGTATAGACATAACTGACAATAATGTTTTAAAGTGCATAAAATAAAGGACTGATAACATCCAGACATTCAATACACCGTATGGTATGGAGCGGATACGCCGTATTGATGTCTGGGAAGATAGACTCGTTAAAAATAAATAATAATCTGGGTTGTCTCCCCGGGAAGCACTTTTGTTTTAGCCAGTCTTTAAGTTAGATTTTTTCTTCAGCTTTCTTCATTCGGCTCTTGTTACCATCCATCCTTCGTCCATCATACGAAAGATCTCTTGGTATGTTCGGCATGCATTTTCGCTTGTACTCGTCGAATCATCGTATTCATTTTCTTTTATAGCAACATGCTCTTCGTCTTGTCCGAATGAATACTTGATCATCTCGAATCTTCTTATATTGTAAACCGACCACTTTTGAGTTGCATCATCACATAATTCATGTCTTTCTTCATCTTCATGTTCCATCAAGTCAAAACAATTACTGTAGTAATTTGCGTACGGTCCTCTTATGTAATTTCTCTAGTTAGCAAATGGATAGCATTCGTGATCGTTCACTTTCCACCAATAATCTTGAAGCTTCTCCAATAATTCGTAATCATGTTCGTGGAAGTTTTCGAAGGTCTTCTTTAACCATCCGCAAAAATTTATTACGCTTTGTTCTGCATCTCCCCATGATTCTTCGTAAATGGCTTTTTGTTTCAGTGCTTCATCTTTAAAAGATACGTCCATCAAATTATTATACCATTCATGATCTTGAAAATACTTCATATAGCCGACTCGAACCATTCTCGGTATTCTCCACCATTGCAAAATCCATCTTCATTTGAACTGCAAGTGGGCCATTTAGTTTTCCCATCTTTGAAACGGAAAGGTTCGCAAATATGATCACCAATTTCATAAGGTAAGCCATTTTCAGACCATGGCTCTTCAGGTTCATCATTCAATTTGTTCTCATAATCCTCATAATCCATAGTTCTTTCATTATCATAAGTAAATAATTCCGGATCAACCTTGAGAAGATAATTAAATTCATTAAATTTTATGCATAACGGTGTATCGTAGTCGAACAAGTTTGTCTCAATTCTAAAGATTTCACTAATTTCTTTTTTGTTGTCATTATTAGCTTTCTCAAGACTAGAAAATCGACCATCAATAACTCCCTTGATCATTATTCTTATTCCAAAAATCTCATAAAACTTTCTTAGTGAATGGATCCATTGTTATGCGGTTAGCGAATTTCGAAGCCACCATTATTCAAACATAATATTGGTTGGATCCTTCTTTACTTCAGTCCCTATGATTTTGCAAGTACGAGAAATCAGGTAATATTTTCCAAAATTTTTTTTAGTCAAATCCACCCAAATAGTAATCGACCCATTAATTTCATCAAACCAATTGCTTTCATTTCCAACTAATGAGATAGGGAAAGCAGCAAGCCTAAGCCTTTTATAATTTACATTAGGCAAGTTAATAGGGTCAATAATTTTAAGGAAATATTCTATATGTTCGACCGCATCTTCTCCATTAGTACCACTGAAAGCATTATTGCTCAAATCATTAACGAATCTACCATTTAGTTCATAAGCTATTTTCCCGTTAACTGTGATACATGTAATCGTTGACTAATAATCCGCTTGTTCATTAGTCGCAAACTCTTTCATAGTAGATTTCGCGTCATTATCTTCCATGACTTTCTTTAATCAACTAGCTTTGATAAGTATGATAATCACAAAGGCAAAAATATCAGTAGGATTTACTTTGAAGAAAGATAGGAAATTAAGCACGAAAATCAAATATGGAGAATATAATTCTACTGTTGTATCAGATGATCGATACGCCGTATTCAATTGATATGAATACGCTGTATTAATCTGTTGAACGAATACGTTGTATTGGATAAGAAAGTTGGATACGTCATATCCAATGGAAATGGATACGCCGTATCAGGTTATCGACTAGAACAGTGTATTAGAAAACAATTAAACACACAAACTATACAACCAAACAGTACACAAATATACAGAATTGTACACTAATCTAAACTACACTAATCCTAAAGGTTAGATTATTCTAATGTTAAAAACCAAAATATTAAATAAAAATCAAGATTAAATTTTTCACTCCCCGGCAGCGGTGCCAAAAACTTGATGTGTCGTTGTGAGGTTTGATGGTTGATTTTTATATACGAAAAAATATATAATATAATATTTCCAAAAGAGCAATTAAGAACTTTCCTAAAGTCTCCCTTAAGAAAAGCTCACTCTAAAAGACATATATAATATATAATACGTATATTTAACCGGGAAGAATGATCACCCGGGTCGTTTCCCCAACGACTTGTGAAATTGAAACCACGTTTTAGCTCAGATTATGATTTGAATGAGAGAAAAGATATTTTTGATTATCTATAACTACTAAATAAAGCAACAATTAAAATAAGCACACAAAAACAATTAAACACCTAAATCAAATAACGGGAACAAATAAAATGCGACTAAAAAGCAAATAAGACCAAATTAACTCCTAAAATTCAAACTAAATTTATAAACCTAAAATAAGACAAAAGAAAATTTTTAGAAAAAGAAAAATAATTTTTTGGTTATTTTTGAATTTATTATGAATTAAAAAAAACTATTATACCAATTAAATCCAAAAAATAGCAATTAAGTCCTAAAAATTGAGAAATTTTTAATCTAATTAAACCCTAAAAAATAGCAAATTAAGTCCTAAAAAATTAGAAAAATGATTTTTAAACTTAGAAAAGTCTAAAATAACATAAAAACTCAGAAAACAATTTTTAACTATTTTTAAAATTAAAATAAAAGCTCAAAAATGAAAATTAAAATCTAAAAGTGTTTATTCTAATGCTAAAAACTATTTTTTTGTATTTTGCTGAAAATTATTTCTATTTTTTATGATTTTCCGAAAATTTAAACTTAAGAAAAATGATAAAAATTAATCTACTTAATGAAAAATTACCAAAAAATCAGGAAAAATCTAAAAAGAAGCAAAGTTTACTAGAAAAATAAAAGGAACAATACAGCTTAACATATAAGCTGTAAAAGCCCTAGAATAAGCTACGGCTTATTAAAAATTAGAAAAAGGAAAACGTGTATAAAGATTAAAAAGAAAGGGAGGTTGACGGATGAGCTATTGTAGCATGATGGTTAACACGTTGGGTTTGTAAGAGTGAGGTCGTGGGTTCGAGGTTGGTAGACACCCCCTTTTTGCTACTTTTTTTTATTTTTGAAATTTTTTGAAAAACAACAACTGAAACTTATAAAGCCAACTTTTCTAAGAACTTTTAATAAAAGTAGTTTAAGCTATAACTCAAAGATGAGCTCAAAAAGAGCTTATGAATGTCTGCTTACAGAAAGTAAGCTTTTAGGCTCAAAAATGCTTAATTTCACTTAAACCCTTGCACACTTCTTATTTTAAGCTCAAATTAAAAACCAAAAGTTGTTCTAGATAGCTTATGATGTGCATAAGCTAGTTCAAACAAGCTAGCTTAACTGAAAACACTTAACACCAACTGAATTTGAGGATCAAAACAGCTAACTCAAGAACAAACTCAAAAAAACTCAAAATTAAGAAAAACTCATATGCTCAATAAGCCAAGACATAAGCTGAGCTTAAGAAAACTAATTAACCTAACTATAAGCTATAAATTCAAACAATAAAATCAGATACTACAACTTAAAATTCTAAAATTAGAAGGCTAAATTCTATTCCTACTGTTTTTGGTCTTTTAGGCTTTTTAATGACTTTTGACAGCAACTTAAATCTAGAAATTAAGCAAGAAAATGCAAAATAAAAGCTACTCTATATTAAGCTATAAGAAAACTAAAATCCTACTGAATTTAAGAACCTAACTCTTACAATTACTTAAGTAAAAATGAAACCAAAAAGGGCAGCAGTAGTAACCTAGTGTTACTACTGCTGATGCATTTAGCTAAGAGTAAAAACAAAGATGCAGGGTACCTTAGTAGTAACCACTGCACTTGACACACTCAATTAGAGTGTGTGAACACAAATCAAGCACTATCCAAGCCTAGAAAGGCTTGGATTAAATTTTCACAAGCTAAATAAACTAGAAAAAATGCCCTGGTGCAGACACAAGTAAATTAAGCTCTAACTTTTTGAAATTTGTAATCTAACTTTTAAAAACAACTTTTCTACTGGTTTTGCATGATAATTAAACTATCTCAAAAGCTTTTATCAATTTCCTTTAACTTTTGAAGGTCAAAAAGCCTTATTCCAAACACTCCTTAAAATGATGACAGAATTAAAAGAGTTTTAAAGATGCTAATCCATTTGATTAAACCTTGATACCAGACATTAGTGAGCTTATACAAAGCTTATGAAACATGATTAAGTAGCTAAATAAGCCAGAATCTAAGATCTACCCCTAATGCTACTTATATTTTTTTGGTTTTTATGATTTATGACAACATTTTAAAAAAAACTATGATCTACACTATTTTAACTAAAACAGATGCTTAATAAGCAAAATAAGATTAAACCAAGCTCAAATAAGCAACTAGAAATCAAATAAGCACTATTGATAAGCTAATAAGCAGTTAAGTAAAATTTAAGCTAGGAATCTAAGAATTTAAGAGTAAAGGAGAGACTTACTTGAGCCTTAGCTTAACAAAGGCATAAATGGCTCATAGAGCTTATCTACTAGCTCTGGCTTATCATAGATAAGCCAGTAATTATCCATGAGAACCCTTCCATAATTGGTTCTACTTCCAAAAGCTCATAAGTCCAAAATAGTTAAGGTAATTAGGCTGATTTTATGATTTGAGTTTAATTAAGGCTTATTTAAACTCAATCTAAGCTTATAGACTTAGAGAGCTTCAAAGTGGCTTATTGAGAGCTTATGATCAATAGTAGCAAAATTTTGAAAGAGAAGTAAAAGCTTATGAGTGAAACTTAAAAGAGCTTATGACAAATGTAAATACTGAATTTCATTCACTTAAAAAAACTTTGATTACATTACTTGAAAAGGAAATTACAAATCATTTAAGAAAAACTACATTAAGCTAAAAACAAAATTTAAGCTAAACTAAAAGCTACTCACTACCTAGATAGTGAATGTGTGTGAAGTGTGAGCTATTTATAGCACTCTAAGGAATGTTCTAGGCCTAAAATCTGTTACAAGCTCCTAACAATCTCTACCATCCATTCCTTCAATGATTGGATCGTTAGCTTTGGCCGTTGGATCACATATGTGCACACACGGATTGCCATGCTTTCTCTGAGAGTAGATTCAGTGTAAAAACCAACATCCTTTGTGCTTCTTTGCTTGTACACGATGCTTACTTGCACGCTTTGGCCAATAGGAGTTTGATATGACTGATTTGACCCTGCCAATATGAATTTGGGGCCTTCAATTGTCGTTTGTACCCCTTAATTGTCATTTGCCCTATCATTTTACCCATAGTGAAAGTTGGAAGGGACGATGAATAGTGCCCATGGTTTGGCGCTCTTTTTTTAACTGAAAAGGTTAAAATTCAGTTTTAACTTTGGGCTTATTGCACAACTAGTCCCTCTCTTATTTTATAAAAGTTATAGTGTAAAACAACTTTGGTAGATAGCAGAAATGGTCCCTGTGGTTTTAATAAAATGGTAATGGGCTAGGGTTTGGGCTTATGTCTTGGGCTTTTTGGATCCGGGTAAGGTTTTTCGGGTTTAAGGCCCATTAAGACTTCAAGGGCCATTTGTGTAACATTTAAAACTTGGAGGGACTGAAATGAAACATTTGGGATTTGTCCTTTTGTTGAGTTGACTTTGTTTGACCCAAGGTTGACTTTCTTTGACTTAAGTTGACTGAGAGTTGACTTTTCTGATTTGCTTCCATGCATCCTTGCTACTTTGAGCTCTTCCGTTTCCCCCGGTGTTCTGTTTGCCCGTTTTGACTGTTTTTTTCTTGTGATTTTTGATATATCCATACCTGCACACACAAAACACAAAAACAATTAAGATATTTCCCATTTAAGTCTGTTTTGGTTAATTTTGGGCTATTCATAGGTATAAAGGATAATGTTTTTTTTTCACCTATCAGTAACAGTGGTATTACATTGAAATCCAAGTTCCTTATATCCTTTCTTCTGAATGAATCTCTGCACCCTAACAGTTATCATGGCTACTTGCCATCTAATATCTAATTCTTCCAATTCATCTCGATAAATCTGTTGCAAATCCTCATTATCAAGTGGAGGACTTGTTTTCTGTTGTGCAAAGAAAGAGCATACTACCTACATCAGCACCAGAGTTAATAGTGAACCTTGATGACTTGTTGAACTAGTATCCTCCAGCGTAAACTCCAAAATTTCCACTCGGGCATTACTAACTTCCATTAGTGCTAGCTTGTATTTCTCAAAGAAAGAAAAAGCCAAAGTTCTGAGAATTAGACTGTGAATTGAGGACTTTTCACTCATCTTCATAGACCCTAAGTTTTCGTAGAGATCATCAAATCAGTTTTGTCTATGTTGCTTATTTTCCTCCATGATTATAGCAATTTAACTCCATGAGAGAGAAGACTTCTTAGAAACTTTTGATTGAATATCTTCCTTTAATAACTGGAGCAGCATACAACACCTCAAATTGACTTATGAGCTTATGGAACCTAACATAATCCTTATCCAAACATTCCATTTGGTGGCAGTAGTAAAGTTTATCAAACTGATGTTTTAGAGAACATTCCTTACTGCATCTTTATTTGGATTCTTCATTTCCTCCAAACCTTGATTTATTGCCATCCCATACAGATTTACTTCTGGAACATTTGTGAAACTTAAGGAGATATCACTGGTATTGCTAAAAGCAAGAGATGCCTCATAACTCTTTTTTCTAGTTCCTTTGGCAGCAGATGTATTTGTAGTTTAAGGAACAGGAGGACACAGAAGGACCGAAAATTGATCTCTTGTTTGGTGCATGTTCTCTCTTGGAGATCTCCATTGACATTAAGTCCCGATAAAGTTATGAAAAAAATTCCCTGTGTGACAGATCTATTACACTGCATTCTCAATGCTCTAAATATCATATTCTCCTTCTTGATGAATGGGATTTTTTATTGCTGTGATAGTTGGTGGAGAATGTCTTGTCCACCATCTTACTGGTTTGAGGTGAAGATCTGTTTCAAAACAAAGATTCTTCTTATTCGAGAGTTTCCCACACAATCCTCTGTACCACTTTTGGAGCCTCATACTAAATAGATCTTGAACCCCCTTTAGCTTGCAAAGGGTTGGCTACCTTAATAAATCCAAAGCAACAATAATGAAACACTGATTTAACATTATTGATTATGCAGAAACTACTCAACAATGCTAAGAAGAACAATATTAAGTAACACAAGAAAACTTTGTATTATAACTTGAATCTGACTAGGTTACAGATTACAAAGACTATGATTGCTAAGATGATCTCTATTGATCTATGTTGATCTATATCAACTAACTATGACTAGGGTTCCTTTTATATACCAAGAAAACCCTAATGGGCTTTACAAAACATGTATAGAGATCATGCATATCCTTTCCTAAGATATCTCATGCATATCTTTAACTCTAACTAACTTCTGTATAAGCAGACTTAACTATTACATAACCAGTACTAACTTATAATGAACTACCAGTACTAACTATGTTGACTCTTCTACCAGTACTAACAAGTGTACTGGCATAACTAACTATATAACAAACAGAATTAAGTCTTGTATACATAATTCTTAACAACTTTCTTGTGTTTTATTTGTCAGAGAAAATAGGCAAATAAGCAGTTTTGATAATCTTTGTGGTTGGTTCTTCTCTGCTTGTTAATGTAACTGACCATAGCCTGTTCTTCAGAAATCTTGGTCATCCTCCTTGTTTGAGTAGCTGAATTTATCTCTCCATTGATCTGGTCTTTAGGATGATCCTTGTGAATTCTGGTTGTAGGAATATGACTGACATTCATAGTTGTTTTCAAGTTGTTAAGGTCAGCCTCTGCACCCACATCTTCATCATCATATGCACCACTAAAGATACCAGTATTTAGAAGATCAGTAGTATCCTCCAAATCAGGCATAAAAGGATCAGTTGGAAGATTATTAACAAAACTTTGCCCAGCAGCACTAACAAATGGACTAATAGTAGAAACTCTGTTAGTGCTGTTAGCATAACCTTCCTTCTATTGAACAAGTAATTTATCTAATTCAGCTCTCAAATCCTGCACATCCTGTTCACCTTCTTTATTTGAAGCTTCTCCTTCCTTCTCTTGACCATTTCTTTCACCCTCATTTGCTGGTTCTTCAGTAATCTTTTTACCAGCATCATCAGCAACTGCATCCTCTAAGCTCTATGGACTATCAGGAAGGAATGGTAGCAGAATATATTGTTGAATAGGTACTATATCAACATTATCTTTAATACCTGCATTCCTATTAGTCTGATTCCCTGCAGTAACTGGCTCATAATTCATAAAGTTTGTTAGTAAATCAATATCAAAGAGCCAATCAGGTCCACTCCCTGCAACATTGGGTTGGTTTTCAAGAAAGGTTATGTGCAGGTTCTCCTCTACTTTCCTAGTTCTAGTGTTAAATACCTAAAAGTTGTGCTATTTATAGAGTATCCAACCAAGAACCCCTTATCAGCCTTCCCATCAAATTTGCCTAGGGGGTCTAAGGTATTAAGAATGGTCACATGACACCCAAAAGGTCTCATAAAGCTTATACTAGGTGGTCTACCATGTAATAGTTCATAAGGTGTCTTGTTGTGAGGCTTGGTCACTAAAACCCTATTCTGAACATAACAAGCAGTATTAACTACTTCAGCCCAAAATGTAGTAGGTAAGAGTGAATCTGCTAGCATAGTCCTAGCTGCCTCTATTAGTGTCCTATTCTTTCTTTTAGCAACTCTATTTTGTTGTGGAGTTCTGGCAATACTAAATTCCCTCTTAATCCCTTTCATCCTATAGAACTGATTCATGTCATTATTTTTAAACTCAGTTCCATTGTCACATCTGATGATTTTAACCTTATGATTTATTTGGTTTTCAATGCCAGTTATAAAAGTTTTAAGGAACCCACTAGTCTCATCCTTAGTGGCCAAAAAGAAAACCCAACTAAACCTACTAAAGTCATCAGTGACAACAAGGCAATATATCTTGTGATTGATACTCCTTATAGATGTTGGCCCAAATAAGTCCATATGCAACATTTGTACGGGTTGGCTGATAGAGCTCACAAGCTTGGTCTTACAAGAGGCTTTGTGTTGCTTTCCCTTCTGACAAGCAACACAAGTATGGTCATTTTCAAAAAGCTTTAAAGGCAAACCTCTTACAAGGTTTCCCCTCATAAGTTTGTTCATAGTTTTAAAGTTTATATGACCTAGCCTCCTATGCCATAAATTAGACTCATCTATTGTAGCCTTTTCAAATAAACAAGTCAAACCTCCTGAAGGAACTACATTCTTTAGATCAAAACTATACATGTTGTCATGTCTGGGAACTTTAAGCAAGACTTGACTTTCATCAAGTAGCTTAAAGTCAGGAGATAGAACAAGACATTCAGTCTTAGTGAAAAGAACACTGTTTTTCTTGTCACACATTTTTGAGACAGAGAAAAGGTTAAACTTAAGTTCCTTTACAAAGTATACATCTTTAAAGTCCAATTTACCAGTTCTAATTTTACCTTTTCCAGTAATTTTACCTCCTTTAGGACTTCCTCTAAATGCAACAAATCCACCATCAATATCTTGATAATCTGTAAGGAAGGACTTGTTTCCAGTCATATGCCTAGAGCATCCACTGTTAAAAATCCTTTGATCCTGTAAAGTATATTGTGGATTACCCTGCACTCAAAAGAAGAGAATTAGTTTCTCCTAGGGACCCAAACCATTGCTGACTTGAGTCTGCCTTGTAGATCAACATAGTCAAATCTTTTAAGCATGTATTATCCACTGTCTTTGGAGATATGGTCAATAACATTTCCTGTTGGTCTCCAAATCAAGCATGTTGAGGACTTAATAGCATTTTCCCCATTTCCTTCAGCAGCACTAACTACTGCTTTTGGCCCAGCAGTAGTTACATTGTTAACCCTAGCAGTATTAACTTTTTTATTAAAATTATTGGTTTTAGCTGCTGATTTTTGGTTAAAGACTCTTCTTACTGGTGAATGTGCTTTAAAATAAGAATATGTTGTGGGTAATGCATCATTCACTTTTGGTTTAGAGGCAGCAGTATTAACAGGCCTAGCAGTACTAATTGATGTTGCTGCTCTTGGAGAGCTTTGCTTATCAGCATTAACTGGCACTTGTCCTGACTTTGTTGCAACTGCTGTTGGAACAAAATTCCTTTTAGGATGTGGGTGAGTCAATTTATTTTGGTGGTTCACCCTCTAAGCATTGTTCCATACTGATCTAATCTCCCTTTGACCAGTAACCCTTCCCTTATTATTCAACAATGGTTTTTCTACCATTTTATTATCATGAAAATCACAGTCTTTGATTAAATGGTTGAAACTTCCACATACAAAACAAGCTTTCTTTATAAACTCAAAACCATTCCCTAGTTTCTGAGTCATCATCCCATTCCAGTTTCTTCTATTACCCCTAGGACTTTGACTTTTCCTGGGATACTCTACTTGCCTATGTGTGTTTTCCTTATTAACAGATTTCACATTCTCACCAGATTTGACAAAATTTGATCTTTTTGTAACTTTGTTTTGTCTGATCAAATTTAGGTTTAAACACACTATCATTATCACTATCAGTGTCCCATTCTTCAATGATAGGAGCACTAGGCCTAACAGTTTTAGGCTTTTCTATAATATCCTTACTAGTCTTAGATATACTAGTTTCAGTTTCAGGCACACTAGTGGTGGTCTTTCTCACTGCAGACTGAAAAACAGATTCATCTAACCCAACAAAAGATAAGTCAGGTCTTGAGGGCATGTAGTTCCCAGTGTAGGGAGGGGGAACTGCATGAAACCCTTCACCTATTTTGAATCTATCATTTACTGGACTATCATCCACATCACTTTCTCTACTGTTAAACACACTATGAACCACTTCACTCTCATTCATATGAATATTATTCAATTCACTCTCATTCATTTGACTATCATAACCAAGACCAGTTTTGTCTTTAGCACTTATTTGACTATTAATCAGTTTAGTTAGATTCTTTGATGATTCTTCAAATTTTTCTAGTTTAAGTTTCAAATCATCTTTCTCTCTCTTTTAAAAGCTTCTTAATAATTTGAATTTTAAGGTCTTTGATAAAATATCTTTCACTGGACATCATACTTTAAAAATAGCAATATTTTCTTCATAAACATCTTCATTCTGTTCATGAACAACTACCTAGCTTCTAATGATTTTTCTAATCCATTTGATAACCTATTATTTCATATTTAGATTTATTAAAGCTTTTAACCTGTGATGCAAAAGATTTTAAGACCTGTTCAAATGATTTTAACACACTTTAAGCAAGCAAGTACCTTAGAGTCCTGAACTTGATGAACTTGAATGAACTTGAATGTAAGGCCATTAGAAGAAAAAAAAAGGGGGGGCCCCCCCCCCAAAGTTAGTGATATCCTTCTTCATCCTGAAAGCTCTAATCATAACCACCTATCCCATCTTGAACAACCAAGGTATTAGTAGTAGATGTGTCTACTGGTGCATTCCTTCTTGGATCATCTCTATTTCTATTCCCCTGATTGCTTAGTGCCATGCATTCTTTGGCAAAATGACATCTCCTATGGCAGTTGTAGCATTCAACCTTTGTCCTGTCAAAGCCAACAATCTCTTTGCCATTTAAATCCAGCTTCCTTCATGTTTTCTTTATGAACCTCTTAACTCTCATGGTAAGCATTGCCACTTGCCATTTGAGATCCATTTCTTCAAGATCATCAGCATCAATATGTTCCAAATCTTCATTTTCCCAACTGTAGGGTATTGGATTATGGTTAGCAAAGAAAGAAAAACATAACAACGATGAGCATACTGATGCAGCTATAAGCTGATCATTAGAACTGCAAGCAGAAACACTATGAGCAATATTAACTATTTCATTAGTGATACTGGAGTTATCAGAGGAAACAAAGGCCACATTCTGAGAATTTGAGCTTGAACTTGTTTGGCCTTTGATGCTACCAATTTCATACGACTTCAGATTAATTAAACCAAATCATTTCCATGCTCAACGTTTCTAGCTCAAATGTTTATCATGGATTAAAGCAATATTTCCCAAGCAGATGGCAAGAACATTCTAACACTTCAGATTTGCATCCTCCTAAAGATAACTTTAACCAGTGGATTTCAAGTTGACTGATATTTTTGAAACCTATCATAGGTTTTCTCTTATACATCTTGACTTGATGCAGTAAAGTTTTCCTAAATTCTGCTTAAGAAATGGTCTTCCTTCTTCTGCATCTTCTTATTCCTTGTTGCCTCCAACCTATTCTTGAATAGCCTTGGACTTTGCATCCTTGCAGGCATGAAATTTCAGTAGGTACTCATCAGGAATGGCTAGCATAAGAGTGCTTTTTGCTTTTAGTTCATTTTTCCTTGCTAGCTTTTGTTTAGCAGTTTTAGGAGGAATAAGACCTTCAGCACCAGCACTAGCTGATACAATTGGTGAAACGGAATCACCATTTACTATAACCTCCTAGAGGGCATGATCAGTGAAGGTGAGGTATTGTTCCATCCTCATGCTCCATAGATCATACTCCCCAGTTTTGAGTACTAGAAGTTTTAGTGCAGACACAGTTTGGGTAGTTTCTGATTGTGACTCCATCTTTTCTTTGACTAACAGATCTTGAGTAGAGTTAGAGTTCTTCTTATTCAAAGTTTCTCAACAAGCTCCAATACCACTTGTTGATCCCTTTTGAACAAATCTTACTTAGCTTGTTAAAGCTTAGTTGTATTGGATAGATCCAAGACAACTATAATAGAAACTAAGATTGTGAATACTACAAACTATGCGGAAACTAGTTTGTAATACTAAGAAGAACAATGAAACAGTAAAACAAGATCTTGCTAAACTTTCAATATATTGAACATAATCAAAGTTACAGAATAACCTTGTAACTAAGAATACTAATTATGAGAAATGACTTCTAGATCTATATATCTAACTATGCCTTAGGGTTTCTTTTATACACCAAGAAACCCTAATGGGCTTACAAAACGCGTCTACTGATAATGCATATCTATTCCTAATATATCTCATGCATATCACATAAGCAGTACTAACTATTATAACTAACAGCACTAACTACATAACTAACAGTACTAATAAACTGACAGTACTACTACTTTGTACTAGCACTAACTATTATACTAACAGTACTAATGACTTAGACTGTTTTCTCTAATCTTCACCAGTAGTAGTTTCTTCAACCAGTAGTAGAAACTCTTATACCTAGCAGTAGAAGTTTGAGAAGCCTTTATTCCTAACAGACATGTTTCGCTTGGACATGTTTCGTACGAAATGAGTAAATTTTGGCAGCACTTTGTTTCACAATATGTAATATTTCGCTTGAAGCTTAGCACCCTATAATCAACATATTTCGCTTGAGGATATGTTTCGCCTAACAACACATTTTGCTTGATACATATGACATATTTCGCTTCATTCAAACAAAATTTAAACCCAGATTTTCCGTTAAGAAAACGATGTTTTGATGATGCAATAAGCTTCCTATAAACTTATAAACAATGAAAGTACACCTTGATGATCCAAAACAACAACAAAACTCTTGTTTTTGATGATTTTCTATGTGTTTTTTTCTTTCAAAACATACGAATCAAAAATAGAACCAAATAAGCTATGTTTGATTCTTCTATAAGCTATTTTAGATATAAATAAGTTGTGAAGCTTTACCAAAAACACGCTTAGGAATCAAAATTCAAGAAAGGGAACGAAATTGAATGGTAAAACTAAAAAAAGCATATATTTTTAAACAAAACCACAAATCAAAGCTCTAAAACCCCGTGGCGATTGATACCAAATGTAGGAACCCAAATAATCACTTCACTTCACCATGGTAAGAATCAAAGATAAGAAAAAGAGAAGAATTGTAGAGAGAGAAACTAGAGAGAGAAAGTAAAGAGAAAAGAAAGAGTGGTGGATTACTATATGTAAAAAAAATATTACAAATAAGCAACCAACCCTTCTCCTTGTGTGGAGAAGGGGTATTTATACCCTAACAAGGCGGGCCATATAAGGCTTATTGGGCCATGGTTTTTGGACTTGGGTCGGGCTCGGGATTACTTTGGGCTTTTGCCCGATACATGTGCAATATTAGATTACATTAAACGAGCCCGTTTACCCTTTCTAGCCTATTACAACATATAAATAGTAAAGACCGAGCTTCCATGATTAGTAGTTGAGCTTCCTTGTTTGACTCAATATTTTGAGGCTAACAAGACCACATATGAACAAGTCAAGGATGATGAACATGTAATACTTACAACTGTTCATGACACACAGAAGACTGAAGTTCCATTGCAAAGTTCTTCTATCTCATCTGATTTTGCTACTCAATTTCTAAACTTAGATAACCCTTCACCAGCTGACACTGAAATCAATTCCATGATGAATATCGATGTCCGTCATGAAGAACCAAGTAATCAGACACCTCCTCTCCTTACCATACCAGTAACGGTGATCCCTGAAACCTCATCAGTGGCTGCATCAACCATTCCTTCGTTGATTCCTCCATTCACTCCTATTCCACAACAGTCAACATCAACACCAACTCCTGCACCAACAACTGAAGCAACTATAACCTCAATTCCTGCACTTCTAGATTTTTAATCCCTAATCGGATTCGACCAAAGAGTTTTTGTCTTAGAAGTATCTGACTACGAAAGGAAGTATCTGACTACGCCACTCTGGTGATCCAAAGCACTATTACTGAATCACTTGAGAATGTCGTCTTGGCTAAATCATCTTCTCATGCCAAATCTACATACGAGGTAGCAGCGTCACTCGCAGAGTTTGAATTAAAGAAGATCCTCCTGGACAAGATGTAGAAAAGTAAATCGTATCAAAGTGCTCAAGAACACAGAGAACTCTACGATGGACTGGTCAAATTTTACAAGCTTGAAAAGGACCTCTTTGAATCTTATGGTAAAGTATATTCTTTAAAGAGAGACCGTGAAGACAAGGACAAAGATAAATACCCTTCTGTTGGATCAGACCAAGGGTTGAAAAGAAGGAAGACAAGTAAAGATGTTGAACCATAAAAAGGCTCTAAATCAAAAGAATCAAACTCAAGCTCATCCAAAGGCACCAAGTCTTAGCCAAAATCATCTGGTAAGTCTGCGCAAGCAAAGGAATCAGTGTTTAAGACTGCAGACATCGAAATGTCACAGAATCAAGGAAGTGATTTAGGTTACACTGATGATCAACCCAATGTCGAGACTGCTTTAAAATCTGACTAGTTCAAGAAACCTGAAAGGCCTCCGACTCCTGATCCTGATTGGAATGCTAAAAATCTACTAATTTTAGACCACCTCAGACTTGGATCAGCAAAATTGCCAAAGCAGAAAAACCTCCTCTCACTTTCGACGAGCTGATGAGTACTCCTATCGACTTCTCAGCATATGTCATTAACAATCTTAAGATTGATAATCTGATCCACGAGCACCTTGTTGGACCAGATTTTAATCTTCTCAAATGGACATGCAGAAGCCGAGTGGAACTGGAATATCATTTCGAAGAATGTTATAAAGCTATCACCGATCGACTTGACTAGAATAACCCTGAAGGACAGGAATATCCATTTGACCTTAGCAAGCCTCTACCGTTAATTAAAGATTGAGGTCGTCAAGTAGTTCCTGTTAACTACTT
This sequence comes from Tanacetum coccineum, assembly GCA_026074375.1. NCBI lineage: Eukaryota > Viridiplantae > Streptophyta > Magnoliopsida > Asterales > Asteraceae > Tanacetum > Tanacetum coccineum. Next base: position 16,168 of record BQNB010061892.1, read on the forward strand.
CATCAACAACGACCTCGAGTATCTGAAAGGTGGAAGCTCAAGCAGGAAATATACGACTTCTACAACAAAAACCAAGGCTGCTAAGTATGATGATATTCAAGGCATCGAAGACATGGTTCCATCGTTATGGAGTCCAGTGAAGGTAGCTTATGATTAATATGTTGTCTGGGGAATCACACACTAGGGTCTTAAACGACAATGATTCTATGGATACGCAAGAAACAGGGTGTCCAAACATGATGTGTTCTCCACAAAAAGAATCATTGCAGTAACCCATGTTAAAGTTATGAAGTGGTATGATTATGGGTATCTGGAGGAGATTGAAGTTCAAAGAGAAGATCAACAGCTCTACAAGTTCAAGGAAGGTAACTTCCCAAGAATTAATCTGCGTGATATTGAAGATATGCTGCTTCTCTTAGTTTAGAAGAAGCTCTCCAATCTGGAAAGAGATGTCATTTTCGACTTGAATGTGGCATTGCGGATGTTTACCAGACATGTTGTCATTCTTAAGCGGGTAGAAGACCTTTGATAACGCCTAAAGTATACATATTTTCGACGGCGTTATTTGCATTTATTTGATCATTTCTTGCGAACTTTTGGTACTTAATCAAGTATATTTTCTATTATATGTTCTAGGTATGTGTCGTGGAAGAATACGGAAGATTACACGAAAAATTGAAGCTTAAATGAAGAAATAACTCAAGTTAATGATTTCCCGACACCTGTTCACTGTTTTGGCCATAACTCGGTCATACGAACTCCGTTTTAGTTGATTCAAGCGGCCACGGAAAGAGAATTCAATTATCTACAACCATGAAAAAAGGCCAACTACTGAATATGCAGAAAGTGTGGCGGTTTTGGCCAAAGTGCGGCGCACTTTTCAGTCTGAGGAAAAATTAAATGCAATTAAATGCTAAGCGCATTAACTCAAGAAGTGCGGCGCACAAATAAGTTTGTGTGGCGCACTTTGGCCCATTTTTATCCTATAAATATAGCCCCTAATCACCTCATTCCATATATTCTCACATACAAACTTCCACTTCGTTTAGAACCATTAGAATAGGTGTTTTTAGTGATCTTGGCTTGACAAACCAAGAAACCAAATACTCCTTCAAACCACCATCACCACCATCGTCCACCACCACTCTCCACCATTAATTTTTTTGATTTTAGTCCATCCAAGGAAGTAGCATTGAAGTGTAATTCGAATCTATAAGCGATTGTGACAGAATTGTTCATAGTTTTCGGGTTTACTTTGAATATAATATAGTTTTCATTGGGAAAACTTATGAAATCATCAACATTTGCTCTTGAAGTTGGTATAAATCTTGTTTATCTTATGAATATGATCTTTACTAAATTCATGATGAATGTTATGTGTTTTGTTACTTGTTTGATCATGGAGTAGTCATCTTGTGTTTGTTTGGGTAATATGTGATCTTGGATATGGAGCGTTTGGATATGTGTTTATTGAAATGGTTAAACATGATTTTCTAAGTGTAAAGGCCGAAAGGATACTTATAAACTTATGTTTTATCATTCCACTTACTATATTGGTTATAATAACTTATAAAGGCCGAAAGGATTTGTTGTTATTAATCGATATAATCACTTGTTATATTTAAAGGCCGAAAGGATTTGTAACTTGTGATATCTTTATTCTATAAACTTATAAACACTATCCTAAACACTTCATTATCTAAGTGATCATTGCCTAAACAAACATACTTTAATCATTTGCTTGAATCATCCTTTTATTCGATATATGCAAGATTTGGTTAATTTGATCCGTGACAATCTTATTAACCTTAGCACCTTAATTACAAACTGTGAAAACTTCAATTCCCGTGGAACGACCTGGACTTACCTAAAGCTATACTATACACGAACGGGTATACTTCCCGAGTGTTGTGTTTTTAGTAAAAATCGGTATTTCTAGTATTATAAATTTAAAGCTTGGAAAACACACATCAAGTTTTTGGCGTCGTTGCCGGGGAATTGTTTAAGTTATTATAGTTTGTTGCTTGTTTTTGGTGCTAAATTGTTTCTTGTTAAGTTGTCTACTTGTTTTGCAAATCAAAATTTTCAAACTCGTCGTACCGTTTTCTGGCAAACGGAAACCAAAAATCATTTTTCTCCAGGAAGTACGCCGCACATCCTATTTGTGCGCCGGTTTTCCTGAAAACCTAGGAAGTACGCCATATTTACCCAAGTACGCCGCACTTTCTGCAAATTTTCACAAACAGAATCTTATTTCAAAAACTAAAACCAAAACCCCCAATCTGCTAGTCTTAGGTTCTATAATTATTTGGAATTGTATTTTATCTGATTATATGTCTTGTGTATTTGTAATTATCTAGTTCATTATAATATTCGGAAAAAACATAAAATTTCCAGAAAAGCCGGTGCACTTTTCCTAAAGTACGCCGCACTTTTAAAAAAATAAGATCTTTTATTTATTTATCCTTATTTGCTATATATAATTAAATTAAAGTATATCTAATATATATATAAATCTATAAAAAATATATAAAAAATATATGAAAATAATTTACTTTATTTTGAATATTATCCTATTAGCCTTAATTATATATATAAAAATGTCTTTTTGCAAAATACTTAACGTATGTATAAATCCAATATCTTTTGGAAAACAATTAGTAAGTCTAATATATAGATTTAATAAAAGTTTTAAAAGAAGGACTTATAAGATTAAAACTACCCAGAAAGAATCCATTCAGATCGAATCACGCAAATCTTCCACCGAACATCCTATCGTTAATGACTTTGTCGTTATAAATATACCTGAAGAGGATGTTGAACCCAAACAAATAATTCTCAATCCTAATGATCAACCTATTTGGGAAAATGCTAAGATTGTAGCACCGACTCCTAATTCTACCATTGTTCAACCCAATGTTGATGACAACTTTGTTATCAACAGTACCCACTTGAAAATGATTCGGGAGAATAAATTCGATGGTCAACTACGGGCCGATCCGCATGACCACATCCGTGAATTTCTCAGAATCTGCGACATGTTCAGATACGGGGAAACTCAAAGCGAAGCCATAAAGCTTTTAATATTTCCCTTTTCCTTGTGCGATGAAGCTAAAACCTGGTTTAACGATCTTAATGAAGAGTCTATAACATCGTGGGAACAAATGAGAAGAGCTTTTATAAATAGATTCTTTCTACCTTCGTTATTTAACCGTCTTTTACTTGAAATCAGAAGTTTCTCTCAACTCGTATGTGAAAGTCTAACCGACGCTTGGTTATGACTCAAGAGCATGCTTCGAAAATGCCATGGGCATGGTCTGACCAAAGGAGCTATTATTCATATATTCTAGCATGGTCTAGACGAACCTACTCAAGGAATCCTGGACATAACTGCTGGAGGAATCTTCCTCTACAAAAGCCCGAATCAAGCTTTTTAATTTCTCGAGGACAAAGTCCTTTTCAATCTTGATTGGTTCATTAAATCTAAAAACGAACATCATCAAAAATCTGTTTCTTTCACCGATAGAAGTAATAGCAATAATGATAATTCTCGATTAATGGAAAAATTGGCAGCTTTAACAATAAAAATTGATTCTCAATTTATAAGCTTAAAAGAAGAATTACAAGATATGCATAACAAATACAATGAGCTTAGAGAGGGAAACGCTTCTAAAAACCACATGAACGATGACACATCGATGTGTGAACGTCATGAAGTAAATTACATCCAATCTGAAGAATATCAAAACCGAAATTATCATGATTCATACTCTCATCAATCCTATCATGATCCTAATGATTCGGAAAAATCGCTCACAGAATTAAACAATGATGTGAAAAATGATCTCGAAGATTTCAAAAGATGTATCCGTAGCATGAGAACCGTTCATGATAAACTTTTTGATCGAGACGATGGTAAAACCACCGGTGTTTTACCTAAAAAAGTCTAAACCTATCAACCAAGAACCTCAATCTAAAACTGATTTTGAAAAATTAATGACAAAATTCTTTGATGATCAAAGAGTTACAAGTATGTTTTTCAAGAACAACGTTAATGATATAATTTTAAAAATAAAGCAAAATGAAAAGAATTTCCAAATTAAAATTAAAAAGATGTAAAGAAAAATGGATGAGTGGTTAAAATCTAAAAACATATCTTTAGAACAAACCGATTGGACTTATCCACCTCCTCCTTAAGCTGACACCGAACAAGTGAATGCCGTATTCACTGGGAGTGGAAAGTCTGATGATTCTCTAAAAAATAAAAAAGACCCACACCTCCTATCTTCGTTAACAATAAAATTGGAAAAGATAAACCTATTAAAACATCAAAAAGGGACTATTAAGTGGTTAAAACAAATGAATATCCATTCCGTGGGTAATTACAAATAATCAGACCCTAAGTTAAAATGTAGATCAATTCCCATTGAACCGGTATTGTTAAGGTATTTTTATCAAAATAAGTAATAATAGTATTAGTAATAGTAATTAGTAAATAATTAATTTAAAACAATAATATATATAACAAAATTCTTTGCAGTCTTAAAGTATGTCACCATTCGGCGGTTGCGTGTGTTTCTTACTCGATTTCTCCATCCAAAAATAATGTTTCAAACTTTGTGGGTGTGTCGTGAAAAAACCTCACGAGCCTATTAAACTCGTCCACTGGGACCCCCCCAAAACCCGAGAGGTTTAAAGGCTTGTTGCATGCGCTATGCAACATGGTGCACATACGAAAGTGCGATTTAGTATTTACGATTTCTTTGTTCCAGGTTTTTATTTTTTTTTGTTGTGTCTATTTTGCAGATTAAATAAGACAGGTGGAGCTTGGATTGGTGGTTGGCATTTTACACTTGGAGACTTATATAATTGGAGTTTTATATTACATGTGGTAGAATACACATACTTGGCGTTCTGTTTCGCGCCATATTCTTCATAATTCAACCAAGAAATTAAGAACCCCGGGAAGTACCGTTTTCCCTTAATTTTCCCTATTTTCTATATTTATCAGTTCTCACATGAGGGCAATGTTCAACTTAATGTGTGGTAGGGTAGTAATTAGGAAAAATTATCATGTACCTAACCTGTTTCGCCGTGCAGAAATTTTCAAACTTTCATCTGATATTTCTAGAAAATTTAAAAAAATTAATTATATGCTTTCTTTCAAAAAAAAAATGATTATACTCTTTTAGTAAGCAACCACCCGGATTGACACTAGAATAGCCTACAAAAATTTATCCACTATAATTGTGATAATTTTGCCTTAAGAATTAGGGGTATCCACCTTCGATACCCAAGATAATTTTTGCCTTTAGCTTATTCGAGTTAGGGTTGATTGCAGTCATATGTGTCTATTCTGTCGTTAAGGATGTGTACGTATGGTCTTTGTCGCCTTTTCTGGAACATTGGTATTGGTATAAAGTTATATGAGTGGGCTGGTAATTTAGTAGCTCCAGAACTTGTGATCATCATTTACTAGACCACAGTGAGGTTAATTTATAGACAAAGTCGTATGATAAGAGGTGAAATAAATCCCTATGTAATCATGTATCTGCGGCACTCGCTTTTCGTGTTGAGATCCCCAAAGTATCCCAAGAGCAAAAAAAATGTGCTCGATGAAGAAGAAGTTTTGTGCCAGCCTTAGTTATCGCAGTATCTGGAATAAAAAAAATTATAAAAAAAAGAAAAAAAGAAAAAAGGAAAGAAATAAAAGTTCAAAGTATAAGGCAGAGTTCTGGCACATGGAATCAAGTATCTACTATTCACCCTCATCGTTATCACGTTTTGCCTCTTTGAGATTTTTGTCTAGGTGCTTACGCCGCAACGGGCATGTTTATATGTCTAGTACAAGCATATGGTAGCGACCTAGATTATGTCTGTGCAATTGAGTGACTTCACAAATATAAAACCCTATCTGAGTGACTCGTGTGAATTCAAAAACAAACACTTTCCCTATGTGAGGTGCTTTGTTATATGTCTATGCTTGAAAAATTATAAAACTGGTAAACACTTGTTAATGCTAAAATGATTTTTTCTCAACGTCACAATAAATGATCTTGTTTTCTCGCTTTAATTGCTTGAGGGCAAGCAATAGCTAAGTGTGGAGAGATTTGATAACGCCTAAATTATACATATTTTCGACGGCGTTATTTGCATTTATTTGATCATTTCTCATGAACTTTTGGTACTTAATCAAGTATATTTGCTATTTTATGTTCTAGGTATGTGTCATGGAAGAATACGGAAGATTACACGAATAATTGAAGCTTAAATGAAGAAATAACTCAAGTTAATGATTTCCTGACACATGTTCACTGTTTTGGCCATAACTCGGTCATACGAACTCCGTTTTAGTTGATTCAAGCCGCCACGGAAAGAGAATTCAATTATCTACAACCATGAAAAAGGCCAACTGCCAAATATGCAGAAAGTGCAGTGGTTTTGGCCAAAGTGCGGCAGACTTTTCAGTCTGAGGAAAAATTAAATGCAATTAATTGCTAAGTGCATTAACTCATGAAGTGCGGCGCACAAATAAGTTTGTGGGCGCACTTTGGCCCATTTTTAGCCAATAAATAAAGTCCCTAATCACCTCATTCCATATATTCTCACACATAAACTTCCACTTCGTTTGGAACCATTAGAATAGGTGTTTTTGGTGATCTTGGCTTGACAAACCAAGAAACCAAATACTCCTTTAAACCACCATCGTCCACCACCACTCTCCACCATCAATTTTTTAGATTTTAGTCCATCCAAGGAAGTAGCATTGAAGTGTAATTCGAATCTATAAGCGATTGTGACAGAATTGTTCATAGTTTCCAGGTTTACTTTGAATATAATATGGTTTTCATTGGGAAAACTTATGAAATCATCAACATTTGCGCTTGAAGTTGGTATAAATCTTGTTTATCTTATGAATATGATCTTTACTAAATTCATGATGAATGTTATGTATTTTCTTACTTGTTTGATCATGGAGTAGTCATCTTGTGTTTGTTTGGGTAATATGTGATCTTGGATATGGAGCGTTTGGATATGTGTTTATTGAAATGGTTAAACATGATTTTCTAAGTGTAAAGGCCGAAAGGATACTTATAAACTTATGTTTTATCATTCCACTTACTATATTGGTTATAATAACTTATAAAGGCCGAAAGGATTTGTTGTTATTAATCGATATAATCACTTGTTATATTTAAAGGCCGAAAGGATTTGTAACTTGTGATATCTTTATTCTATAAACTTATAAACACTATCCTAAACACTTCATTATCTAAGTGATCATTGCCTAAACAAACATACTTTAATCATTTGCTTGAATCATCCTTTTATTCGATATATGCAAGATTTGGTTAATTTGATCCGTGACAATCTTATTAACCTTAGCACCTTAATTACAAACTGTGAAAACTTCAATTCCCGTGGAACGACCTGGACTTACCTAAAGCTATACTATACACGAACGGGTATACTTCCCGAGTGTTGTGTTTTTAGTAAAAATTGGTATTTCTAGTATTATAAATTTAAAGCTTGGAAAACACACATCAACCTTTAACTGGGAGTCAAAAGCTACTAAAAGAAGCTCAATATAACTAAGCCGAAGACATTCAGGTCTGACATCTACAAAAGACTCCATACATTACATACAGCAATCCTCAAGGAATTATCTATGTCGACAAGTACAAAAAAATAGGTTGATGCACTCGGATGAACTCTACAAGTTTAGTGACGAGACGCTCACATCTGTTCGATTTGTTCTTCATGATATTGCTTCCGACTTGAGGATGGATTACTTGCCAAAGAGAAGATGGAGTACTTTAGACAAACAAAGGTCTCGCATCATGATTAAGGCCATCGACAAGCTGCAGCTAGAGAGAAGGTTGATGAGGAACTTGGAGAAGTTTGTTGGTGGGAGAGAGTACGGAGAAGACTTCAGACTGCTTGAACGGATAATATGGCTGTGTCATATTTTGTCCTACTCCATTTCAGGTCATTCTCTAAAAATTAAAAATCTTGTGAATATGTAAATTAGTGTTAGACTAGCAATAGGCATATATAGTGTTTGAGTATGAATTTTCAAGAATTTCTTAGTAAGTTTAAAAAAATTCAAATTAACATACTCAAACACCATATAATTCCCTCATAATTTGAGGGGGAGCATCAAAATATTCCAAATAATAGGCTTGATATATACTTAGAACATTTTTCTCCCCAAATAATTTTCATACATATTTGAATCAATTGATATCCAAAATATCAAGAGATTTGACATTTTTGATAAGGGGAGAAAATGTGATTAAAATATATATAACTTGTATAATGTGATCTTAAAGACTCATGTGTGAACTCCTTTCCTCGTATGTGCTAAACATTTTCGGTTATCGATGCACACATGCAGGGGGAGCATTTCTAAAAAGTAAAACCATCAAGGTACTAAATGTTTTGATTTATATCAAAGTACCTTGATCGATGTTTTCAAATGGTTTTAAGGCTGTGAACAATACCAAAAGATCGACCATGTATTTAATTACTTAGAGTTATAAGGTGGTTAGGTATAGGTGTTTGTTCCCAGTTTTTTTTTCCCCCTATGTTTTGATCCGCCAGAACCGGGAGGGATCTGACAAGGGAATTCTATTTAGATAGAATAGAAGTCCTTAGGTATGATAAAAAAGGAGTAAAGTAAGAAAAGGGAATAATGCCGACTGAGACAAAGCTAACACTGGAACAAACCCAATAAGGTGTTAGTTATAAAGTCTTGGTAAACATTGAAGAATGAAAAATAAAATTTAAGATAAAGGTTGAAAATAAAGAAGCCCTCATTACACTTAGGTAGAAAACGGGTCAATACATATGCTATCAGAAACACTAAGCAGTTGTCTGGTATTGAAGATAGTCATCATGGACCCGGTGATGCAATGCACAACCCTCCCCCATCACTCAAGGTTGGAAAGACTCTTGTTTCAAAACTCATGGAGATTACACTCATTTCTATTGATTTTCTCACTCCGAGATTGTTGATATTGAAAAGGAGGCAATCAACTCCAGCCTTCGATTACTAAAACCAAATGTGCACTATTAAGTCTAGAGCCAAAAGAGATCATCCATAAATCTCACTATGATACTATTCAATTATATTTGTTGCTCACACATTATGAAAACAAGTAATAACTTAAGAGTCCTACGCATTATCCTTGTTATATTGCCAGAACATCAGATTGATACTAAAGTATTCACCATGACGATGGAAATCCTTTCGGAGCCAACATCAAACAAGCTCTACGGTAGGTGACTTGTGAGATCCTATATGGATCAAACTTGTGAAACTGGATATCGATTCGGGCCAAACTATGAATTAATGATTGATGAATTTTGAAATGCTAAAACTCTTGATGTGTCGCAAAATCACTTTAGCAAGTGACATGTTGATTGATTTTCAAATCAATTTTTTATTTCAATCGGTGGGACTATGTCTCACTGGTTTACTCATACCGTGTTGTCTGCTTTGAGACACTCCGATAACGAGAACGGTTAGTGCAACTATGAAACCCTGTCAAGGAGATTCTTCGGAATTCTACCTGATCACAGGCAGTATTTATATTGATCAACGGGGAATCGTGGTTATTGCAACCATATTCAACAAAGTGACAAAGACACTTTCATCTATATATGTTGTTTATTACTAACCCATTTATGCAGGTAATCCCGATGGTAGCCGCAGCTGATACAAGACAAGTCAAGATTCATAGCCGCATGCTCATACTCGATCGACATATGTAAAGACATCATGAAAGCTCAAGTACATGTTTTCAAGACTTCTGCTACTCTGATACCGTAGGTCTTTCTTGAAGTGACGAAGTATTAAAGTTAAAGAATCTCATGAATTTCTGCAACTATGATACCGCACGTCTTCCATAAAGTGACAAAGTGTTTAAGTTAAAGAATTTCAAGAAAGATGGTAACACAAGCTTTCAAACTCAAGAAAAGTATGAGCATGTCGGCCCAAAAGTCACACGTACACAAGATGGCAAAAATATCACAAGATGATGATAAGAGATTATGCTTGGTTGATGATCTTAAAGAAGTTCAAGTTCACTTACAAGTTAAGCTTAATGGAACAAGATCAAGCCTAAAGTCAAAGATCACTACAACATATCACAAGTTAATGATTGAAGTTTAAAGACTACGAGCTCAAGATTAAAGACAGGCATATTATGCTAGGATTAACAAGTTTGTAAAATGGAGTGACCTCCCTTAGGGGGAGATTGTTAGGAATACGAAAAGTATCGGTCACTTCCATAATATAGCAAGATAGGCTTGTAGTATAGTTTTTGGAACCTTGGTAAGGTGGAAAGGCCCAAGGCCCATGGTAAGCCCATTAAGGGTCCATGGTCGGCCACTCTTATAGTATAAGTACCCCTCTCTACACCTTGGAGAGGGTTGGTTGTTCACTTTTACATATCATGCTAATCTCATATTCTCTCTTCCTTTCTCTCTCTAAAAGTGTTCATCCCTACCACTTTCTCTCTCTAGTTCTTTGTTATTTTTTTGTGAGATTAGATAACTCATGTATTCTTTATTTTTAGACATTATTTGTATTAACAATCTCCCCCTTTTTGATGATGACAAAATATAAACTCATTTAATAAAAATAAAATTTTCAAGTTATTAATGAGCTTTAATCCATTTCTCCCCCTTTTTGTCGAATCCAAAAAGGTAGACCATCGAGTTGAGAAGAGAAAGAAATTGATGATGCTAAAGCTCCCCTTTGATGTATACTCCCCCTCGTTTGGGCACCAAGGGATCGAGCTATGATCAATTGCTACAAAACCGAGTTAGAATCACAAGTGCAAGATATACTTCTAACTAGTAGCAATATTACGACAAATATAAAGATATGGCTTAATAGATATGAAGTAGCCAACTAAAGATATGCATGCAAACCACCCATAATAATAGAAATTCATTCATTCATAATAATAAGGCAAATTCATACTTGAAAAGTATGAATATTACAAGACTAGAAATTAAACATAGAAATGTAACATAAAGAGACATCCTAAACTAGACCTAGACTAGTTGATTCTTGATGTCTAGGAAATGCCGTAAGCAAAAGATGGGTTGTTATTTATTTAGATAAATTAAACATATGAGAATGTTTAATTTTTATGAGGTGAAAGTGGAGAGGTTGGTGAGGGATTGTTTGGTGGAATGTGAGCTCGAGCGAGGAGACGAGTAAGAAGAAATTAGATGAAATTGAGTTCATCTCTCAAGGATTGAAATTGATTTCGAGTGTACATGCAACAATGACAAAATCCCGAGTGAAAGTTGACTTGGTCAAGAGTAGCGGGGTGAATCAAAGGTGGCGATGGAGTGTGTGAAGGAGGTAGTGCTTGAGAGTAAGCATTTGTTGCATTTTGAGATTTCTTTCAAGAAGGTTGGATATGTGATGGAGTTGATTCGTCATTTGATCCTTAGGTGGATTTTTAGAGGGTGGTTGAGAAGGTTGAAAGTTTGCAACTCTTGGAGGTGGTGGTAGTGAGACATTTTTGGATTGAGGTGGTGATTGTAGTGAAGAGGTTGTTCTTCTCCAAACCTGTCTTACAGAGATTCATGGTTTTCTTGAGAAGTTTGGAGGGGGATATGAACGAGACATTGAGAATCAAGAATGGAAGAGATGAAGAAGAAAAGATAGGAATAAAGAAGGAAGAGGATGAGTGGTTTAAGTATTAAAAGAGTTGGAAAGGCATGGTATTTATGTAGAAAAGGTCTAAGAAATGTTTGTCTAAACAGGGCAATACCAGCTGGGACTAGTATAGGAATGGTCAAAGATGCAGAAAAAGAGGAGAACAGTAAAAAGTTTTGTGACCCTGCTGGCGGCGGTCCCATAAACATTGGGCGGTCCTAGATATATTAGGGGGCGCCCCATGTATTTAGGGGCCATTTTTTAGGGGTTACGAAATTTTCCCAGACTTCCCAGTTTTTTTAGTTTTGTGCAGAAAAGAAAGGCTAGTGACACCAGGGTGCAGTAATTCCTATTTCTCAAGAATAAACTAATTCTAGCTTCATTATCGAGATGTAATAAAGCTAGTCTAATGCACAATTAATTTGGGGAGAATCAAGTATAGGCATAAGAGTAAATATCTAAGCATGCACGGCAATTTTATATAATAAGACATCTCAATTAGGATGCAAATATGGTTTAGGATGATAAAATTGAATGATCATCCAAGGCAAATTTCATTGCCCGCCTACATACCACAAATTATACTAATAAATTTATAAGACTACGTAGCAACGCATAAACTAAAGCATCATCAACAAGTTAATTAGGTACTAATAATAATAATGTATTTAACAACTCTCCAAGTTCGATCACTTCTTTCTACCCTTCAACACGTTCTTGAGTGCTCTTCTGATTGACCTTAACCCGTTTCGATGCTCATCTCGTAGTTAATTTTGATGGTTTAGGATTTTGGTTTGTTGAGAGTAAAGGGGTTCCATGTTTGAGTCAATATTTGGTGGGTTTAAGAAAGTTTGTGGAATGTCATTTGATAAACATTTGACAAAATGAGAAGGAGAAGGAGTGCTAGCACGAGAGATGCCTTCATCATTCGCAACATTTTCATCATCTATGGGATGAGAAGATGATGGATTGACAAGGGAGGAAGTAGAGGACGAGGTCGAATGATGACATCTTTTTGTGCCATGATCCGCTCGAGTCTTTTTCTCATAATGAGGAGCGAGAGGATGCATAACACGATCATACAAGATGTAACGATCATCCGACAACTCGGGAAAATTTGACATGATGTGATTGAACAATCTAGTCAACAACATTCCATAAGGTAGAATCACCTTAGGTTGACGCCTAACAGTTTCCATTCGTTTTAGAATGAAAAATGCAAAATTATACTTTGTGGAAGTCGCGATGCAATAGAGCATGTGACAAAATCAAGCCGGTACATGATCTCGATTGCCTCCAAGACAAAAAAACATTTCACTGATGATTTCTACCTAAGTTTTCATGTGAGTTTGAATTTCACGATTTAAAATTTGGTTTCTTCAACATCAATGATTTTCTTATGACGAATACGAGTTATAGGACCTTCTCGACCAATTTGGATAAGGGTTTTAATGTCATTTAGAGAGGGAGGAGTGATTTTATAAAGACCATTTGAGGGAACACTAATTTCTAAGTGGTTAAGTGACCACCTATCAGAGAAAGAACAATGTCCTTCAGTGGGAACACCCAGAATTTGTCCGAACTCTTCAAGAGTAAGAGAAAATGACTTATTTTGAATGACAAAGTGAGCGACTAAATGACCTTCGAAATCATGTTCAAGTCTAAGTTGACTATAGAACTCAAGAATGAAGCGAGGAACAATTTATTCATTTACTTTTAAAAGACACTCGAATTTGATTGACCCAAACATAGTATTAAGATAATTTATATTATCGAAATCTTCGGTCACAACCCGACCCTCATGAATACATCATTTTTCAACAATGCGAAATCATATTTTAGTGGTGGAGAGTATTCATTTGAAATAATTGGAATATAGTTACGGGTATTTTGGTGGTCATTTCCGGTTACACGAGGCATTGTCACCTAAAAAATAATACAATATTTTATTGTTGTGTACTCAAATTACTAACAAGAATTTGTGCCTAGTGTGTGCCTATATACAATAAATGTGGAGTTGCGGCTAACTCGACTCTAAATCAAAACCTATGAGTTAACCCAAACACTATATTCACTCTTGCTCATCTAAACATGTCAAAAATATTCATTGATTAAATATTTCGAATGGTGTTCATGAGATCATTATGCATGAATGCAAAATCATTTTTAGAGTTTATTAACAATGCATTAAAACATTTTTATAGTGTTCCTAACGTGAAGAGTTTTGGAAAGAAATTGGGGTTTTTTGTTCATGTCAAAATTTTTATCAAGCACGCTTAATTATGCATATCTTAAGTCTACGGGAAGCATATTAGTTATACATTGTGTTATTATAGTCCTAATTTCACATAAACACAAGAAAAATAAAAATCCCCAATTTTTGGTTTTGTGTTCATGTGAACCCTAGACACAAATTAAAAAGGAAATTGATAGAATGACTTACAATTGATGATCTTTGAGATACTAGGAGTGATTCTTAGTGTTGATTTGATCTTCAATTTTAGTTATTATGGATGATTTTGAGTTTTTGTTGTGTTTCATCGTTGCAGTGGAAGAGAAAAAGGGTGTTTGGTTTTGTTTTTAACAAATGAGGAGTGCAGACATATTGCCCGACTGGTGGCGGTCCCATATCGGCATGGGGGCCACCTGATTTAATCAGGAGGCCACCCTATTTATGGGGCCGCTTCCAGTGGAGGGTTTTGGACAAAGATTTAAACCAAAATTTTTAGAAAGAGTGACGTTTTAATTTGCATTTCGGGAATTAAAAATGCTTAAAATAATTCGGATGAAGTAATTAAGTTGTCACGACACTGAATGGAACAATGACTAGAATCGAGACAGAAGAAAAGAAGAGAACGATTTATGGAATGTGTTTCACCATTCCTAAACCAAGACGAAGATAATTAAATGATTCACGTTTAAGAGGTTTGGTGAGGATGTCGGTGATATTATCTTCGGTGAGACTTTTTAGATAGAGATATCCCATTTTTGGACATTGTCTCGAAGGAAATAGTGACGAATTTTGATGTGTTTAGTCAGCGAGTGTTGCACTGGGTTTTTGCTAAGGTCAATCGCGCCTTTGTTATCCCACATTATTAGGATGTCATCGAGTCGAATGCCGTAGTCGATAAGAGCTTGTTTCATCCATAGTGCGTGTTGAAATGCCTTTTCGGCGCTTACGTATTCGGCTTCGGTCGTGGATATAACAAGAGTGGTTTGTTTCTTCGAGAACCACAATGTTAGACAACATCCTACGAACGTATAAATACCGCTAGTGCTTTTTCGGTCCATATAATCTACCGCTTGATCAGAGTCAGCATATAGTACGGATTTTATGGTGGTCCCCTTAGGATACCATAATCCTAAGTGCATAGTGCCTTTAATGTATCAAAAGATACGCTTAATCGCTTCAAGATGAGAGGTTTTGGGATCCTCTTGGAAGCGTGCACAAAGGCAGACACTAAACATGATATCGGGCCTACTTGCCGTTAGGTAGAGTAAACTACCTGTCATGCCTCGATACTTGGTACTATCTACCGACTCACACTCTTCGTCTTTCGTGAGTTTTGTATCCGAGGACATAGGTGTTTTCATTGGTTTAGATTTTTCTAAGCCAAATTTCTTAAGCATTTCTTTAATATATTTAAATTGATTAAAGAAGATATCGTCTTCCATTTGTTTTATGTGTAATCCATAGAAGAAGTTAAGTTCACCTATCATGCTCATCTCAAACTCATCATGCATGATTTTGGCAAAGTCATCACACATGTCTAGACAAGTCGAACCAAATTTAATGTCATCGACATATATTTAAACGATAATAAGGTTTGAATTTTTCTTCTTTGTAAGAAGAGTGTTATCTACCATTCCCATGTTATATTCATGTTTAATTTGAAAAGCCTTTAATCTATCATACCAAGCTTTAAGATCTTGTTTAAGACCATATAAAGCTTTCTTGAGTTTATAAACATGATCCGGGTTTTCAAAGTCAATGAATCCTGAAGGTTGTGCCACGTATACCTCCTCATTGATAAAACCGTCCAGGAATGCACTTTTTACATCCATTTGAAATAACTTAAAATCTAAGGCATAAGCATAGGCTAGTAAAATCCTAATAGATTCTAATCTAGCAACTAGGCCATAAGCTTCATCACAATCGATGCCCTCTTGTTGATTATATCCTTGGGCGACTAACCTAGCCTTATTTTAAGAAACAACAT
>BQNB010061893.1:4312-36296 GCA_026074375.1 Tanacetum coccineum
TCTAAATCAATGTTATAGTATAAGTTCTCTGATCACAACTGTAGAATGAAAATAGAAAAGTTACAATCAGATTTTTCTCAAAGACTTGGCCCGGTGCAACGCACCAATGAAAATAGAAAAGTTACAATCAGATTTTTCTCAAAGACTCAGCCCGGTGCAACGCACCACCAACAGGCCAAAACTCGTATACATGTTCAACTCTTATAGGTTGATAGCAACTGTTATAGTTGGCTGCCAAAAGTGACAGGACATCAAAATCGAATGACAAGCGGTGGTTTTTAATTAAGCTGCGGTTTTAGACAATTTCTACATGGCAGGCGACGGTTATATGTGGTATGCAATCGAATGTCGACCGTCGGATAGATGGT
Source organism: Tanacetum coccineum (assembly GCA_026074375.1). Taxonomy (NCBI): domain Eukaryota; kingdom Viridiplantae; phylum Streptophyta; class Magnoliopsida; order Asterales; family Asteraceae; genus Tanacetum; species Tanacetum coccineum. The sequence goes on from BQNB010061893.1 coordinate 4,681, forward strand.
GATGTTGGCTGCCGGAATATTGGGAGAGAAAGGAAGGGGCAGGAAAATTAGGTTGTACAACATGGTCGGAATCCGCGGATATGAACTACCAACTTCACAAACTCTTGGTGGTATAGTGTTTGGTGACGGTCAAAGCAGTCGTTGAGATTATGATGTTATTATAGAGATGAAAGACATAAATCCTCAAAGAATTAATAAGCTTCATCCTTCGTATATATATGTCGCTCGAGTTCCCTATTTTGTTTGTTTATGGACAATCGGGTTATCATTTAGAAAGGAAGCTTAGAGGTACTAATGCAAGTAGTTTTGAATGTTGGATAAAATTGTTTTGTTTATAGCAAGGAGGCATTTGTTTTGAACCAAAATGCTGAAAGATTCATATAGATTCATATGATAATGCATTCTCTAAATTTAGGGTTAAAATAGGATTATTCTCTAAATCAATGTTATAGTATAAGTTCTCTGATCACAACTGTAGAATGAAAATAGAAAAGTTACAATCAGATTTTTCTCAGAGACTTAGCCCGGTGCAACGCACGGGTGTCGCCAAGCCTCGTAATATTACAATTTCAAGTTTTATTTCTCTAAGCCATATATACTTATTTACCCTAGTTTTATAGTTTTTTAAAAATTGATTAGGCAAGAGATGAACAAACTTCTCAAAAAGGTTTAAATCGGCGGGGAAACCCTGACCCCGTGCACCCTTTTGGGTGCCGACTGACCCTTCCCCAAGGACCAAGCCCCAGGCGATGAGCACCTATTCCAGTGACCTAATTAGCCAGGAGTTAGGATTGAACCCTGAGATGAACAAACTTATTTACCCTAGTTTTATACATTTAACTTATTTCTTGTTGGCGAAACAGAGAGAAAAAAACAATCCCTGGACATAATCTAAACCGCATAAATACACCTTCAAATTAATCTTAGCCACATAAATTCATCCTAAATAATCATGGTTTTTGTTTTGACTTATTCTTCACCTATTGCCCACGTTTTATAAGAGGATATATCCAGATAAGTAAAAGTCATTATAGATAAGTATAATTTGATACTGACATCTATTTTAACCAACTCCCATAAAATCTGTACTTGAAATTTGAAGTTGGCACCATTTTCTCAAAAACTCAATGTATAAACAATCGTATGTACATCGATTTTGTTCACAGTAACATCTTGCACCCCTTCTTGCTTTAATTATAATAATTTCACTCAAAAAAACATGGCAAAAAATCAAAACCATGCACTACCTTTCCATCTTGATTCACCTATGGCGATGAAACAACGCAAACGTAAAAAAACTTGATGAACCGGAAGTGTGATGTTCTCATTGTTATCACATATTCATATGACGAGGTGGACCTTTTTGAGTGGGAAGGTGTTTCTCTTTGGGAAGAAGATACAACAAGAACAATGAAATTGTCGCGGATGATGTTATTGTTGATGTAAGAGCAAATTAAGGACCAAATGTTGAACTCCCTGTTAATGTACCATTTCTCATTCCTTTAAATTATTTACACTTAATATATTGTTAAATGTATTCATGTCGCATAGAGGAAATTGTTCATCATGACATTGTTGGTGACAAAATTGTTGATGATGGTGTGCCTAAGGAAAGGGTTAAGCGAACCAACGTACCTCACGTCAATATAACTGGTAAAAAAAGATTGTATCGACTATTTGACGACGATGAAGACACTTATGGACATGTTTGTAAACGAATGACCCTTCTACTTCACAATAGCATGAGCAGAAAAGTTTCGACTTGGTATGGGTTTTGCCAAAGTATAGTCTTCATATTGTTTGTTATAGAATATCATCTTGGGTTGTAGTTTATTGACTGGAAGATTGTACATCATCTTGGTTTGTATTTTATCTACTGGAATATTGTTCATTATCTATCGAATTCGCATTGAACACTACGTTATCGACTTAGTCAAGTCGATACTTACGGGTTTTAATCGACTTAATTTTTGGAAAAGTATCGTATAAGGGTTTGTCGAATCATAATAGATTATATTGATGATGAGGTTAATGTTCAAATATATACTTCTCATCTCTAATTTTTTTACTTTACATGTTTGATCGATGTTGTATTTCCATGCCTTCTAATAAAATATTTAATGCAAATAAATGTTACACTATTTTGATCATTATATTGTTCATGCCATTATTGAAGGTCGGAGGAAAGACCAGCTCTTGCGTCCTTAATACACATTTAATCTCATTAACAATTTGGTATCTCTTTTAAACGTAAGTTTCTTTTATAGGATTTACATTATATGGTACAACTTTTTGGTAAAGCTCTTGCTGTTATCAATTGTTATATGTCACACATATATGTTCCTTTTATATATGCTTATCTTGGCTTTAAAACAAGACAATGAGAACCTGCATTATATGCTATAACCCATTAATAAGTAAATGTCCAGATACTAGCTTACTCTCATATTAAATGAGCATTTTCCTTCCTAAATCAGAATAGTACTTTTTTCTCATATCTAAAACCATCAAGTTGGGTTAGGCAATTGAATGCACCATAAGGACAAATGCCCTACTTAGTGTGAAGACTGTAACCATTGCCATGTATAGTCTTTGTTGATAGAGTTAATCAATGGTAAATACTGACTTTTGGGACTTGATGTATTACTACTATAACTACCATAACTTCTAATCTTTTAAAATGATCCAATTAAGATTGTTGTAATGTTGAAATTCTTGAAACCTGTAGGTATGTTTTTGTTTTACCTATATAGGTGGTAGAAACCTGTAGGATATTAAACTTATTGAACGTTGTATGATATTAACGTATTTGTTTTCACATGTATCAAAATTTGCAAAGACTTTTTTAGGTAATGAGTGACCACTCAATCTACTCAAAGTACTACTACATGATACCATATTAGTGAAAGCCTTTGGACCATTGACCACTCGATGCACTCTTATATGAATTCTATATATATCCAAACATAACAAGTTGACCCACCCAAGCTTATTAAGTTTTTTTTTTAATTTTAGATGTCATACTAATTCCTAACTTATAAATAACCATCTACTGCAACGCACGGGTATTATTCTTGTAGTATGTTACCCTTCTACCTTTAGATGTTACGCTAATGCATGATTCTATTCATTTGCATTTTTAAATGCTCAATCAAAGGACTCCATCAACATCACAGCGACGTAATACATACTTTGCCCAAACAACTTATAAACCTTAGAAGCAGGTATTTGAAAAAGCTTAATTTCCCCGGGCTTAATTATATTTGGAAAAGCCAAAAACCACGTCACCTTTATAGCTTATGACTAATTTAGCGTTATGCGGTCATGCAAAAAAGCTAGAAAGCATTTAGCTTATCCAGAATCATAATAATCAAGCTAATTTAAACTCTCAAACAACTAATTATAGTCTCAAGTATTTTGAAAAGAAAATTATTCAAATAAACATACTACATGAGACTACGAGCTTTTAAACAAGTTTTCGCTACTTTTAGAGTATAAAACTTTGTGAAACATTCAAAAGATCAACAAATTAATTAATTTCTAACATACTACCTCATATTCACTTTTTAGTTTTTAACATTTAACACAAGTTTCAACTACGTTTCCAAATAGTTTTAAGCATATACTAATAAAGATCTAAAAGGAAAACACAAATCAATCTTAGAGAAAAGCATATATTTGTAACATATACAAGTGTTATTTTTCATTTAACTTTCGAGCCGAGAGATTATGTTCAAAATTAGAACAAATGTTTGGTTGTTTAGGAAGTTTTTATACAAGATTATGACTAGTAATTGGTTAGTTAGTATGTACACGTGCATGAACTCATATGCCTTCAAGGCTGCGGTTTCTATGATTAGTGCATGAAATGATATGCCTTTCTGACTAGTAACAACTTATGAGAGGTGAAGCTAAGGTTCTTTTACTTTTTGTTATCCTCTTCGTGTCAGTCTTCAAATTCTCTCTTTTTCATTGTTAACAATGGATTGATGTACATCTTAGATGGTTTGTTCTTCATTCCATACTGAACTACGGACCCTATGTTTTTGTTTGTACTTGGCACCCTTACATTACATTTGGGAAATTAGAATAAAGTGTAGTACACTAGGTGTACCAAATTTCCAGATGAGCCGGTTGGCACTAATCTGGTTTGACAAGCAGCAACGATTGTACAGCTAGAGTTGGACTTTCGACTGGATGACATTTTAGTCTTGTCACAGGTGTATCTTAATTAAGCTCTTGAGTGCATCATATCGAGACTCATTAGTAATATAAACTCGTCTTTTGCCTCAAAAGAGTTGAAATATTAGGGGACTGTGCAACCACTGCACGCCACAAAAAACTGCGTACCTCTGAGAATGTTCGCAATACTTATGCATTGCCATATAGATAGATAAATATTATTCATGTGTACGATGAAATATGATTATATGAAGCTAGGGCTATTTGGTATTCTAGTTCATGGTATTACACTATTTCACAAATTTTCCCATTTGCTCATGTTTTATGCGGATGGAATTTTATCCCATTAGGGATCAAAGTGGAAATGTTTGTGTGACTTGCTTCTAGATTATTATAATAAGTGGCTGGTGGCTCTCCTATTTGCTTTGCACTTATCAGTTACTAACAACTAGTTAGGCCAATCATCCCCACTATTAAATTAATTGGAGAGTGGGGATTTACCTCGAGACTCATGGGAATTTACAGTCTGTGCTTCAAGAAAATATTCGGTCAAAGCTTTCAGAAATATCTACACAAGCTCTACAAGCGCATACCTATCAAAATTAATATCATTTCTTGGAGAGTGGCAAATGAAAGACTTCCAACAAGAGTTAACTTGGATAGAATTGAAATTGATTTTCACTCGGTTCGGTGCCCTGTTTGTGACGATGATCTCGAAATCGGAAATCATATCTTTGTTCATTGTGCCACATCAAAGCAAATGTGGACCGACATTTTAAAATGGTGGAATCTTCACAACTTAATTCCTTCCAATCTTTTTGAAGCCATCACCTTGGCGGATCGGGCAAATCTCACATCTACACTAACATACCTTCTTGATGGCGTGATTCAGTCAGCTATTTAGATTCTTTGGCGGAATAGGAACGAGATAACTTTCAAAACAAGAGAAGCAACAAAGATGTGATTTTAAATGATGTAAAGTTTCGGTCGTTCGATGTAGCAAAAAGTTTTGTAACCGGACAGAGTGGTATTATAACCCTCGTAACGCTATATCTAATTATTGTAACACTTGATGCTAGCTTCTTGCTAGATTCTTAATATCAATTGTCGTTTAAAAAAATAAAATTGGATAGTGTTGATCGATAGTACTTGAGTACTCTATCATGCACTTAGATAAAATTTATATTTCACAAACTAAGCTTTCTAATATGTCAACATCCATGAGACCATTTTGTATGTGCACATTTTTAGTTTATTACATCTTGTAGCTGTTTACGACGTTCCTTTTCTTTTTTTAATGGTCTTGCAGACTTTATTCATTTGCAGAATTATCGTGATTGGAGACGAAGGCGGTGAGAATAATTTGCAAGAAAGAGAGGAGTAAGCAGAAGTAGATATTGAAAACGGCTTTCCTGAAGGAAGAATGGGTATTGAGTCATATGAAAGGCTTACAACTATTACTTTTGGTTTGCTCTCGGAATCTTGTTTCCGAGTATGTGTAAATAATTTGTGATGTTGGTAGGAATATATCATCATAGTCATGTTGGGAATTTACAAACTAGGTATCCAATTAGCTACGAGTACGCAGCGGAATGATCTAGTTTTAGCATATAGATTAACACTTTAAAGTAAATAATTATAACACTAAAAGTAAATAATTACTTACCTCTTGATCTTGAACTTGAAACAAGTTAGCAGTTAAATTACTGCATCTACGGTTGCTCACACAAACACGTCAACCAAGTATGAGTCGATTGCTTGTCTACCTTCACGAACCAAACACCACGTGTTGAATCGATTACCAAACGCACCCTTGTGAGTCTTGAACCGAAAACCAAGTAACCCGAATAACCTTGAACCGAAAATCGTGAAACCCTAATTAGGGTTTACTCTAATTCGGTTGACCCGAATACAAACAAACCGAAACCCTAGTTTGGGGTTTTGTAATCGCCGAGCAAGGAGAACCACCAAAATGAGCACCACGTGTGATCTTGAATCGCCAACAAAGGAGGACAAGAAGAACCGAAAAACCCTAAAGAGGGTTTGATCGAATCCGGTTGGTGATGAGAATCGAAAATCCCTAAAAGGGTTTTAGGGTTTCAGTTGGGGATTATGGGAAAGAGAGGAGCACCGAAACTAGTTTAGAGTTTTAGGAATTTGATTGTTGTGAATGAATAAAGAATAAGGTGTAGGGGTTGTGTTTATATAGGCACAAGCCCTACCCCAATTCTTGTACAACAAGGAAACATAGTTTCGTTTTCCCCCTCTTGCTCTATAACTGAACCAAACACCTCTTTCTAGAACCTTGGGGAGTTCGGCCAAACAATGGCTCCTCTCGGGTTCGAGTTTTGTTCATTTTTAGTCCATCGGTTTATTATTTAAATATTCGTTACAATAGTTATACAAGTAACGGTAAATTATGATTATTTAAATATATTTCGTGAAGTAAAACATACTCTTCGTGTTTAACACGTGTGCCCCCAATAGGCTCACGTATTTCTAACGTATAACTTGCGAAACAGACTAACATATTCCAACAGCTTCCACTTGGGAGTCGGGGTAGCAGGCTACAGATATACTGATAATTGGCAACGTCTAGCAAACACACACAATTACCTTTAGATTAGAAATACTTGAGATAAAGTTTCAAGAACAATCTCAGCTTGTAATGGTTATCTATTTCTTGCTATTAATCATCCCTTTGTTACAGATATCGTTAAACCATGGATATGGATCATAACTCATTCCATATAGTTTAACATTATGTTTCTCGTTATAGAAATAATTCAGATATACCAAATGTAATCAAGAATTATCTTGGATTACCCTTTGGGTACGGCCATACAATTATCTGATTAATTCTGGAGAGGGTCCATGGTATCTTACTGCACATATCAAGTGGAGGAACAAATTCTTTGTTGACTACAAGTGTTGCGGATGCTACTTCACATCACTTCCAAGAATAGCCTTTATGACTACCTTATTCAGGATAGCGTTTGACTTAGACTCAAAAAGTGATATCCACACATACAGAACTTGCTTGCATCTCAAGTCTAAGGATGATTTTTAAAACCATTTTCGACATTTACTCATGACAGGGATCCAAAAGTAAATATTCGAAGGTTGGGGTATCCAATATGCATCCCTTGTGAATACACATGAGTTTGGCGGGAACAATCCTTATATTCAAATAATATAACCAACACTCACATTTGCCTTACATAACAATATTCCCATATTATTAACCGACAATGGACATATTTAGAATGATAAAATCTTTCTAAGGATTAAAATGCATAATCTATGATAACAATTTATTATATGTATGAATGAAAATACCACGTATCTTATTCGTCAGAATGTAAAAAATGGTCTTACATCCAATTATTACAAATACTAAAACAGATTTGCATGAAACTAATTAGCAAGTGAAGTATAATGTTTCAAATCTTTTAATTTTTTCTTTACTAGGGACGCTAAATAGTTATCAGAGTAAACTTTTATGTTATACTTGTTTCAAATTCAATTGTGTGATTGATCGTTGAGTTATGATGAGTGTCGTATGTATATTTGCATACTATTGCAAGTATCATAGTATGAAAATGTGACAACACCTTTTAATGGGGTATTTAAAGTCAACAACATACCTATCTCATACAATCATCTTTATAGTTTCTTAAAATGTAAAGTATTCTCATTCTTTAATGTGTAATGCAACAATGCTCTTAGCTGAGCATATCTAGTTAGTAGATTTATCATAAATGATGAAATCATACTTTAACTAGGATTGACTATTCTCTAGCATCATGTGTACTCAAACAATATTATGCCTTATATAATTCGTAAACATTTTTTTAACAATCATCTAAATCACTCTCAATTAGATACTGTTGTTGTCAGTCATCTAAACACTCTCAATTAGACAATGTTGTTGTTAGCTCATCTTGCTCTTGTGCAAAAGTAACAACTAGTCTCATACACAATATAAGATATACATGATGAATCATTCGTTAAAACACAAGGTTTCCATCCATGTATTAAATTATCTCAAGTGAAATATATCATTTAAGACTTGCTTCAATGATGTATTGCATTGTGTTGGACTTAATTTCCGCATATGTTTATTTAATTAAACATTTATTCCAAGGTCGTTTGTTTTATTTCCTAAATTCCTAAGTGAAATTTCATTCCAATCTCAAGGATTAATATCTAGCTTTGATGGAATGATGCTTTCAATATGTTACACAACATATGAATTTTAAGGAAAAAACATAGTGTTCCCACTTGATGTCAGGTGTACTCAGGAGTTATCTTAATTTAATCAGAAATCATATTGTAATTAAACTTAAGATCTCAGCTCCTAGATGCATGATCTAATCCACACTTGGATTCTATTATCTTGTATACTTTATAAAGATTATTTTAAACTCATAACCTTTTGATTACACACCTTCCTCGCAAAAGGTAATCATAAAAAAAAGAGTTATAAAACTTAATTGTCATATTACAAATATAGACTCATAACCCCTTCGATTACACATCGTCCTCGCAAGGTTTTCATTAAGGAAAGAGTTATGATCCTTAATTCGCCATATGTCAGATTCAAGAAAACCGATATGACAATTATTTATCTTTATATAATTAATGCGTGTAGAAAAGAAAGATTCAATCATAGTCAATTGCTTAAGTAAGATTAAAAACTCTTGTCATCAGTCAGGCATTAATATGTATACAATTTTTTCCTTTTGAGCCTTTCTTCAAAATAAACTCATTCTGACCTTACATTTTACTGTTTGGTGAAAGATCAATCAAGCTTAAAACATTGATTGCCTTTTAAGGACTATATTTTGTCATTCATAGTTCTAAGATATTTATCAGATCCAAGATGTGATAATTCATCTTATTAGTCAACAGGTTTATTATGACCCTCTAACTTATATTCCTCAGCATTGATATAAAATTATCACTCCATTGATGAGGCATCCTTACGAATTTATGAATGAGAGTTACATTATACTTTGGTTTGACATTTTCATGCTTAACCTTAGTATGACATCAGCAAGTGAATTCAGAAGGCTATGTATTTTGTTCTTGAATATTTTCAAGATTTATAGATACTCCCACTTACTTTTGTAAAAAAAGATACTTCTATAAATACTAAGTATTTAAGCAACAATAAATTGTTCTTAATTGGGACAACAAAATACATTTTATAGTTCTCTTCTCTAGCTTGTTAATAATATGCTTCATAAGATATTAACAAATTTCAGAACTTTAATCAAGACATGATGGGATTCGTCCCAATCCATAAATAGATAATGTCTTGAATACTTTCTATGTTGGAACTATATTGAGTGTATCCATGACACACACAAATTTCTAACCTTGATCAATTTTGGAGGTAGAGCCATTTAAGTTATCAGAAATCAAACAATATGAATATAGTTTGTTTCAATACATTAGACATACCATAATAATGTGGTATTCTATGAGTATTGGAATTGTGAGACTACATCGGAATTCCTTAGATAACTTAATTATCTTTGGGTTAAATACTTACCAATAGGGTCGAGCCATATTGAGTACTAAGTATTATAGAACCAAGTGCATGCTATAATGTATATTTCTTAAATAATACAAGAACTCTATGTTCATGTGTTTACAAGAAAGCAGAACAGTTCAAGAATTCTATGTTTATGTGTTTACAAGAAAATCGAACATATCAAGTATACATTATAAGTCTTTAAATAATTCAAGGACCTTATTATTTTTGTGTTAATAAGAAGACATAACAATTTTACTAAATACTTTATGTTATGAGTCATTGATAAATTCAAGGACTTTATAATTATGTCTTAACAAGAACATAATTATTCTAACTAAAGTAATTATTACAGACAAACTCTTGCTAGTAATTTCAAGTTATTTTATACTTCATAATTATGATTAAATAATTTAACCATAAGTCTGTTTGACTAAAACCATGTATCAAAAGTTGAAGTAGCTTACTAATATATCTTAGACATGTAATTGAAATAGGACAACACACTCTTTGTGTGTTTAAGTCCTAAGTAAAAAGATTAGCTTCCTTACCTTGCGGTCAAGAGAAAACCAATAATCATATCGTTATATGTTGTGTTTTCCTTGCACAACTTAATATTTCTCCCCCACTATTGTATGGACAAACATTATTTAATACAATAAACGACAAGCGCTCGAAAGTATAAACAATATGATAATGTCATAGATATTACAAGTAGATATCAACCAAAAGAATTTTAATAAAGTCGTTGTTGGGATTCTAATTTTTAATAGAAACGCTTCGGAAATCGTGACATCGGAAAGAGCAATTGTCTTAACTATAAAATAAAATTGCAATTTTCCTTAAACTTACGTCGCTTCATAAAAGATGTAAAGTAATGAATTATTTCGCTAGCAAAGCTAGAAATAATAAGGGCAACTAACAAAAAAATAAATCTTGTAGCTCCCACTGAAATTGACAACATTAGATTAATGTATTTCCAGTAATAAAACGCAAACTCTCACTGGATTTAACATTGTAAGTGTTACATCACCAGTATAAAGCAAATAGCGATAATTTACTTTCCTACTTTCTTAGAATGCCTACAAGTATCAATGTACTTAGGTATTTAAATAAATAATATGACGTTCTACCTTATGTAGAATGAGGGACTATTTAGCCATTAAGATGGGCTTGTCCAACTTGAAATTTAATTATAGCATGCAATTTTCTCCCCCCACGGTAATGCCTTAGCCGCGCGCGAGGTGTTTAAGCACTATAAGGAATGAATCGAGTCCAAGAAAATTTACCTAGAAGACCTGCTAGCAATTTTCTTTACTCGTTCGGTTTAAAAAACTCATAATCTTGTGACAAGAGCAAGATGTCGTTATTTTGGTAAGCGTGTAAGGCGAGAAGGGGGGGATGTACTTCTAGTTACACAAATTATTATATCTTTCAGAACCGTAAGCGGTAATGGAAAGATTAAAAGTGAGTTAAAAATATAATTAAAAATAATATTAAATTAAAACCCTATCAAAGACTTTATCACCCAATGAGAATAGATAAGAGTAAGTCTTACTCATCTTATAAACCAGAAAAGAGACTATGTATGTCTCATGAGAAAACAAACTTTCTGAGAGAGTAAAACGAAGGCCACACATCAGACACCTTATAGACGCAGAACCGAACACCTAATATCTAGAGGTCCACACATAATACTCATACACATATATCTCTGTCTCTCATCATACATCAACCTCAACAGAAGAGACTCTCCGATACAGAGGAGTACACACAGTCAAAACTCCTTGATAATTTAATTCTTAATAAAATTAACTAACCCAATTTAATTTACTAATTAAGACTAAGATCCAACTTGACCTCTCACTCATTAACAAAGGTCTGACCAATACGAAAACAAGTAGGGCAAGAGGTAAGCGACGAGCGTTAATTGCATTTAATGCAACTCTTAGATTTATGAGACTTGTCATGACATTAGTAAACACGTATAATATCAAAGCATTTAAGTTCTCCATCTTATGCCTCGAGCACGAGGTCTGACCAAGCCTACCCGATTTAGGTCCACCAAGCAGGAACGCGCAAAAATAGTTAGAGGTCTGACGAGTGAACCAAATTTGCCATGGGTTGGAATGACCCTGAGGCCTGACCAGAGCGGCCAAGCCAAATGCATGTGTTCTTGGTTGGCTGGCATAGACTTAAAATTTTTATATGGGGTATTTACATAAATGTGTTAAAAGCGTGTACAAAGAGGCATGTAAACAACTTTGTAGCACTTATTTTTAAAAACCTTTTGTATATGACATTGTAGTGATACATTGGTTCTCGGTAACTCCAATCGAACGCGCAAAGAAGCGGAGAACCAGGTTAGCGCGAAGCTTATTAAAAACCTGAATTCTTTAGGAAATTCCTCCTTAAACTTCTCTTATAGTTTGTTCTAGTGGATGAGCCGTACTTCCCAACAATCCATAATGTCCTGTTTTTAATTAGTCTTGAAATCAAGTTTTATAGTTTAGAGTCTTATTAATTTTCTCAAAAAACAAGTTTTCCACGAATCAAATAATAGGTCACAATGAACATATATTTTGGCGTGTAATTAATAGACTGGTTTTAATATCATCTTTCACTATAAGTATTAGTCCGTATTGCATACATATTAGGCGTGTAAGCAAGTAATCAAGTAAAAATATGCACATATCAAGACAAATACAAAAGATGACATTAAATTAACAAGTAAACATGTAAAATCCAAGTTCTCAAGCGAGTCTTCCTCAATTGGAGAACCATAAGCCCCTCACTAGGTTTTCATCAATGTGCCTAGATCCCCCTCATTCATCACAAAAGTGATTGCGTAGGTCTTATGGCCGGAAAAAGCAACAAAATCAGACTAAATATGTAAAAGATCTAGTTTCCAAAAATAAAATATTTTAGTTACCATAAATAAAATCAAGATCTTTTAGATATATAGTGTGATCAATAATAAAAAGGAAACTTAATTTAATTTTATTCATTTTTAACCTATATTAACCATTAATAGTTTTTAAGTTCTAGATCTACAAATTTGCATAATCATTACCATATTTGCAAGAAAACAATAAATAAAATATAAAACGCAGCAGATCAAGCATATGAATTAAATCTAGGCGTGTACAATTTCAAGAACAGGATAATAATCCAATAACGTGTAAACCCTAATGCCAAAACAAGTAGACTCGTGATGGCACTGTAGGGAATTTACAAACTAGTTAAACCAATTAGCTACGAGTACGCAGCGGAATGGATCTAGTTTTAGCATATAGATAGACACTTTAAAGTAAATAATTATAACACTAAAAGTAAATAATTACTTACCTCTTAATCTTGAACTTGAAACAAGTTAGCAGTTGAATTACTGCCTCTACGGTTGCTCACACAAACACGTCAACCAAGTATGAGTCGATTGCTAGTCTACCTTCACGAACCAAACACCACGTGTTGAATCGATTACCAAACGCACCCTTGTAAGTCTTGAACCGAAAACCAAGTAACCCGAATAACCTTGAACCAAAAATCGTGAAACCCTAATTAGGATTTACTCTAATTCGGTTGACCCGAATACAAACAAACCGAAATCCTAGTTTGGGGTTTTGTAATCGCCGAGCAAGGAGAACCACCGAAACGAACACCACGTATGATCTTGAATCGCCAAAAATGGAGGACAAGAACCAAAAAACCCTAAAGAGGGTTTGATCGAATCCGGTTGGTGATGAGAACCGAAAATCCCTAAAAAGGGTTTTAGGGTTTCGGTTGGGGATTATGGGGAAGAAAGGAGCACCGAAACTAGTTTAGGGTTTTAGGGATTTTGATTGTTGTGAATGAATAAAGAATGAGGTGTAGGGGTTGTGTTTATATAGGCACAAGCCCTGCCCCAATTCTTGTACAACAAGGAAACATAGTTTCCTTTTCCCCCTCTTATTCTATAACTGAACCAAACACCCCTTTTCTAGAACCTTGGGGAGTTCGGCCAAACAATGGCTCCCCTCGGGAACGGGTATTAGTTTCGTTTTAAAAGTCCCCTCATTTAATATTTAAATATTCGTTACACTAGTTATACAAGTAACGGTAAATAACGATTATTTAAATATATTTCGCGAAGTAAAACATACTCTTCGTGTTTAACGCGTGTGTCCCCAATAGGCTCATGTGTCTCTAACGTATAACTTGCGAAACCGACTAACATATTTCAACAAGTAAGTCTGTGGTTTTGGGTTTGGGTTTGCTTTCAGGGGAAACACACCTAATTCTAACTTATGGGTATTGAAAGCATATGGTTAACTTGCCCTTCAGAGAGCGGCAAAATCTATTCATCAGTTTAGTACATCTCAAATTATATAAAAAGTCCCCGAGAAAGTAGGAGGCTTACGAGACACTTGATAATTCATGATCTTTTATGATCCAGTGGTCTAGGATGGGCAAGCATAAGTGGCTTCCATCTCCATACGAAGATCGGGCCTGGTCGTCCCGGTCTAACTGAAAGATACATCTTTTGTATGTATGGCTGTTGCTTCACAACCTAGTGACATCCTGCAAAATTATGTGGATACATCTGCGTATTGCTCAAACTGTTTTGCGGTTTATAGTCTAATTAGTTGGATAACCTGCCTATTGAGCGGGACTACTACCATAATATTCATTCTTGATTATGTTTATGTATGCGCTTAATGATTTCGTGTTAAATATTCAAAACATATTAAAACAAAACAAAAATGAGATTTCTTGTTAATAGTTTGCCTATTATCGCATTTCAATTTGTAGTTTGAAAGACTATACGGACAAAACAATTCGTAATACCAAGTGATTAACTTTTGCTTTACAAAATAGCAAATAAATGTGTATTACAAAAAAGGAAAAGCATGAACATGAGTTTCTAAAACAAAAACACAAACTCAGTGAACAAATGAATTCCTGTTAAAATGTAATCTCTTTTGGTAAATAAAAGTTCAGGGACTAACAGTGTCATTTCTTGATTATCAGTTTAAAGAAACTTTAGGCTCAAGTTGGACATTCTCTAAAGATGGAGGGGTGTTTGTGGATGTCGGCTATATCAAGTTTTGTCAGCTCCTATAAAAGGAGTTGACCTCTACTTTTGGATTACCTCGGATTCCTCACTTCTCTCTCTAGAAAATTTCATATCTCTCTCTCTTTATTGTAACTCTAATTTTGAGATTATCTTGATCTTAGATTCAGTTTTGTAATAGAACGATAATCAAGTTAGATTATTGATCCATACCTGATTTGTAGTGGTGGATAGTTTGTGGTTTATCTGATTGAGATCAGTTGTGATTGTTGTTTTGACACTCAAATTGAGATTTGAGTGTTCTTTTATTATAAGATTCATATTTTCTTCAATTCCTAAAATTACGAAGAACTTCTCTTTAAACAATGTTGGTAGTGCAATGTAAATCAGTTACCCGACGTTGCAGTGTCTAGATTAGGAGCAAATTTAAACCAGTTAGCCAACGTTGCAGTGTCTAGACTACAAGGAGGGCTTGCGAAAGATGGAAAAAGTTATCTTTTGGTAAAGCATCTACAAATAAAGAAAAAGGTAACCTTTAATTTTCTGCGTGTCTCTAGTATTTCTTAATATATATGTCATTATTTTAATTGAAAGTTAAGTAATGTGTTATGGGGAATTCTGCGGGGAAGAGTGCACTAGATCAGTTCTTGACATTGGTAGTCTTTTGAAGTCCTCTCTTGGGACTCTATTAAGCCCCCGAGTCTATGTAGGCGAGTTGTAAATGTCGCGTGTATGGACTTTAGTAATTTAGGAATGTATATTCAACTTATACCAACAAGAGTATAATGTAAGTTATAAAATCAGGAATCAAATTCACTCGTGGAATGTTCGAATAATGTTAACTATGTCCAAGCGATGACCATGAATTCACAGTAAATAGTATGATTTTTTTGGTTTTTTGTTTCTTGCAAACAAGTGTCACGTGTGCGAACTTAAAGCACCTCATGAAGTATTGAACATGAGAAAACTTTAATCATCTAAATTAATAGTGAAAAGAGGGTTAGAGATATGAGACCTATACTAGTTTGGATCTACTTGTGGGAATTAGGCTCAAAATCTTGTTAAGTTAACCAAGAGAAATACCACTCATTCAATAGAAATACCCACAAGTTTGCTTCTATTTCGAGAATTTTCTCCAGCAACGAAATAAAAGAAAATGTAATCGTCGCATATGTTAGTCCTCAACAACTACCCCATTCATAAAGCCATTACCAATAGCAATTTGAAAACCAATGATTGACAATGTGACCACAACATAGATGAGATTTTTCTAGATTTCTTTCGGTACATGCGATGTAACTTGGGTCATACATACTAAAGATAAATCCTTACACACACATTTATCTGAGATTTTAACAAGTATTGGAACAATGGGTGTCCATTTTGTCCCCCAAGACCATGAATGACAAAAGCTAATTGCATTAATGTTTGGTCTTAATAATATAACATGTAAATATTGTAGTACAATTTATACGGTTAAGTTGTTCTATCAAACAACAAAAGACTTGCCTACGTATGGTTTGTGTGTTCATATTTGTCGAGTCTGTAAATCAAGGTTACTCATATGTGTTTGAGCCTAAAGGTGATTAAGTTTTGGTACTTGGAATATGCCTTGTCCAAGATTGTTAGCATTTCGATTATTTATTGCCTTTCTATGGCTTTACTGGTGAGGCAATGTCTTGATTGCTTTAACTAGACACAAATGATGACATTGATTTAACTTCCACATCCGATGACCAAGAGTATGCTTCTGCTTATTCTTGTACGGGTTAAGTTGACCCGAAACACTTTCTTTCTATTTTCAAACCCGCTTTTATGCCTTATGAATTCACTTTGTTTTAACCATCAGAAATAAGGCATAACCAGATTCAACCCATTCTTTAAGTATATATGGGCCAAAATTGCATGTCTACTTATTCTCGGTTGTTAGCTTCTTCTTAGTGGTTCTTTTGGGCATGATTTAACTTTGATTATTGTTTTGGGATATTTTCAGGCCTACGATAATAGGAACTAAAAACAATTCAAAATCGAATTTGGAAAGGATTTATATAAAATATATCTGATTATGTATAAATCTCTACGCTTATAAATGATACTACAATAAATCCCTTTTCTTGAAAAGAAAGAAAAAACAGAGAGCATATATATACCACCACACCAACGTCATTCAAAACAGCAATTGATTATTAAGGTACGTAAATTATTTAGTTTGTAAGATGATTATCAAATTCTTAAAGGTGTTTTTAACCCTATACCTCGCTTTGGCGGGATTGGGTATGTTGTTGTTGCTGTTGTTGTTAAAGGTGTTTTTAGATCATAGTAAGTGCAAAAATGTTGTCATGCCAAAAGAGATGGAGGAAGAAGGGACTATATGCCTCACACCACAATTTAAATATGTTCCGGTAGAGTTGATCCATCTTATACAATCGTTGTTGCCGCAAAAGATGCCGCCCGCACATGTATCTTGTCCAAGTCATGGCTACACGCTTGGTCTACCATCCCCACACTCAAGTTTATTACATGTATACCTGGTGATCATCTCACCAAAAGAGAAGAAATAAACTACATTCAGTTGATTGATCGCACTCTTTTATGGTATGTAAACGACAATATGCCCATCAAGTCTTTTCATCTTCACTTAGACATTGAGAAATTGTCATTGCCTTCTCCTGTTGCAAATTGGTTCCAAGTACTAGCCTCTAGAAATTGTCTCAAGGAGTTTTCCCTAAGAATATGTGATAAGAAGCTTGCTAGGAATACAAATGAGGTTGCTTGGCTTACAATTCCGGATGCAGTATTCTCTAGTGAAAACCTAAAAACTATAACGTTAAGCGCTGATATATAAATCTATCAGGTTTGGATGAATTCAAATCCTGTGATCAAGTGTTCGTTCCTACGCGTACTCGGGTTGCTGAATGTTTGCATATATGAAGGGGCACTTCATAACTTATTCTCTTCATGTAGCCTACTTGAGAAGATAGCAATTCTTTATCCTTAACACTTGGAGGCTATAAGAGTAAAGAACCTTCGTTATCTTCGTGAAATAGAAGTAACAGGGGATATTTACATTTTGGAAATTTATGATGTCCCAAGTCTTCAGTTGATCTCTTATACGTCCTTATCAAGGTTTACAATGAGAATGGATACATTAGGAAGTGTAAGAGACTTGCATTTATATATAACGAGAGTAGACGTTGAATTTTTCGACATGATTAAAACAAAGTTTCCTTTTCTCGAGAGTTTGCACCTAATACTGCACGACTACACACTAGAAACCCTTGAAATTACTTGTGTTTCGTTAAAGAGAGTGACTCTTCATTTTTCCTCACGCAAGCAAATGGACATACAAATTTATGCTTCAAAGCTACTTTATTTCTCATACGAAGGCCTGAAAATACCTAGTCTCTTCTTTCCATCTAATACACCCGCACATATTAACCTCAGACTATGTCTTTGTAAGTTGCATCCCATTGATCTGTCCTTTTTTCTTAAGCTGAGAGAAGTGCTTGAATTATCAAGCAACTTTGACATTGAAAAAGTAGATAATTTTGTGCCATTGAACATAAACCTTGACGATCTCAGAAGAATGGTTTTGTTTCCAGCTAGGAACGTGCAACAACTATCTGTTGGAAAACATTTTGAAAATAAGTTGTGGAAGCACTCACCACTCTTTGATTTTCTTTTTTCTATTTTCCATCCCTGTTACGTGATGGCATACTATAGGTCGTCCAACGGCAAGAACTACTGGTATAAGAAAATGGTGCAAATCATGGAAAAGAAAACGTGTGATCTGAAAAATATTGAAATTAAAAATCCTCGTGATGGAAAATGGGAAAGCGTAACAAATTCTTGGAAAAGTTGCCATTTTCTTTTTGAAATGCATTGGAGAAGTTTTTGTGACGAGGGCAATAACTGCAATTCAAATGAGTTTAAATTAAGCTGGTGGTAGATAGAGTGTAGTGTGCTTCGCTCATCATTTTGGTTCAGTTATTTGATTTACTGTTTAAGTTTTTTTAGCACATTATATGATTTAAATATTTGGTTTAGTTATTTGATTTAACTTTTTTTATATACTTTAATCTTATGAAATACCATATTTAAGGCGAAGCTCCCAAAAACACAAGTAACTTGTTCATTTTATCAATTGTACTTGAGTTGATCGGTAGAGCACTTCTCCCTAAAATTTCATGGATTTAGACACGTTAATGATTAGCAGTTATGAAACTTAAATTTGTTAACTGATCAAACCAGTGTTTCTAAAGTTACAAGCTGATGAGGTGTCATTTTATATACTTTTTCGGGGTCCTTTAACCTCCAAAATCGTGTGTTTATGTCCAAAATAGGTACTTAATCATTCCTTTTCAGGTATGTCTCATTTGGAAGACATTTGGATGAATTACACGTGACATGGGCTCATTTGAAGAAGAAACGGACAAGATTACGAACCAACACCAAGACTCTTGAAGATTTGTGCTCACAGAGCCTGGAGACGGCGTCACCAGCTATACACGACGCCATCACAACTCATCAAGTGACGGCGTCACATCTTTCATGACGGCGTCAGCCCGCACCGACTCAAACGCAGATCTAGAAGATTCATTTTACGACGGCGTCACGACTAAAACGCGACGCCGTCGCGTTGATTTTCCTATATATACAAACCCGAATTTAGGGTTTTGAGTGTGTAACTTTAGAATAAAAAGAGGGTACGAACCCTAGTTCGGTTAGCAGCTTTAGGAGACAATTTTAGGGCCTAAAAACCCTATTGTACTTCTTCCAATTCATGTTTTAATCAAGTAAGGTTTACTTAATCATTCAATATGTCTATGTGTTGTTTGATCTATTGTTCTTGCTTTATTTTTAACATGTTTGGCTAAACTTATTATTGTGTTTATTTATGATTGTATGAAACCTCGAATGTAGATCTTAGTGATGTTGCTTCTTGTAATGGATGTGCACGTCAGGTCTTAGAAAACTAGCTTTCTGTCTATAATTGTTGTTGATATGTCTAGAGAAACATGATTGTGTAGAAAGGATACCATCGGGTAACAGTCTTCATACTATCTTTCCCCCTAATATGGTTGATCCACTTTTAATGTATTTTACATGCACTTAGTAAACTCCTAGGGGCCGTGTAATAGTCTTCATACTACCTTGCATGTGCGTTGCTCTAGCGGCATACTAAGTAGACGGCGGGTTCGTGTAATTCGTTCATGCTTTAGGAAATAGTTGCACAGATCATCACAAGGGTGACAAGGAAACAACACTAGGAGAAGCAATCTAGGGAGTAATACATGAATAAATAGACATAATTTTTTATCTTATTGTTATCACCATTAGCGTAGAATTATATTTATTTTAATAGCTAAAACCAACCAATCTCTCTAATATATGATTTACTCGCTTTCCATAAAATTTAAAAATACAAAAAGAATCTTCCCTCAACCCTTAGAATTATGTTAGACCGTGATCAAGCCTTCCCAACCTATTCCTCGAGTGAACGATAAACAACCCCGAGTCTTGCCCATACTACACTACAACGATTAGGTGCACTGCCTAAGGAGTTGTAAAACTTCTCGTGTAGAAGTTCTACGACGACCGCACATCAAGTTTTTGGCGCCGCCGCCTAGGGAATAATTAGGTATTGATCATAGTTTAGCTTAGTTCTACTCGCTTGAATCCTTTCAAGTGAGAATTTAATTCCCGCATATTAGCTTTCTTGTAGTCTATTTTTTTATGTGTTTGTTCGTAAATCATCATTGACTATTCCACTCTTCACTATGGAGAATGCGAATCCACCATCAACCTTAGGATCCTTTCCTCAGGAACCCCTTGACACTACTCACGCTAAGTTCACGGCCCGAATAAACAAGCTATTAACAATGAGGCAGACTATTGATTTTCTTCTCTTCAAAACCATTAATGAAATGACCAACCAATCTTTCGACTCTGAGATTTTCTACTCTGGGGAGAGAATCAAGGAACTTGAATTAAGAACACAACAAAGAAGCAATTTTGAGGAAGAATTGTTCAGAAATAGTTTTCCTATAAAAAAAGAACTAGCTTACCATAAGGAGCTGTTAGGAGAACCTCAACCCCCTTTCACGACCCTAGAACCCAAGATTAGGAGGCGTGACCCTTGGAGTTTAAAGATTCCTTATGTGATCGGCACCGTTAACACGGGCCATGCATACATAGATCTACAATCTCCTGTTAACATCATGTCTCGTGTCTACTACAACAAAATAAAAGAAAAACCCTTTCAAGCATGTAGGAACCCATACCAACCATACAAGTTTTGCAACTTCGTTGGAAGAGCCAAAAAGATGCATATATCTATTGGATGCTTCGTTTATGTTGTGGACTTTATGATTTTAGAAGATTTGAGAAGCATCATTGATAGTGGTTTAAGTGAAGTTGTCTTAGGAAAACCTTTCGCACTAACATCTAAACTCACTTATGATGAGTCCTTAGGACTGATTAGGTTTACCCAGAAAGACGATGAGGTCGTGTTTAGGATGCCCCAGAGAACAAAAGAATTAGATCTCGTATCCCCCTTAGAAAAGGATAAGTTTGAAGCATTCTTCATGGATAGCTTAAAGGTTAGAAAAATAGGATTTAAGCATATCATTGAAAAAAGAAAAGGATATTACAAGGCTTGCATGAACCTCGCACATAATTACAAAAAAGATAGGGAGACAATTGAAAAACTCAAAGACCTAACCACTAATATCATCAACCGCATAAAGAGTAATTTGACTTGCGAGTCTAGCTACAAGTCTCGTTAAAAAGAAAATGGCTCGGTGGAGGGGACTGATGGGAGAGGCAACCCAATTACTTTTTCTTGAATATTAGGAGTGTGCATGGTGCGGTTTAATCTTCATAATTTGTTTTATTATGTTTATTAACTATCTTGTAATCATGCTTTGCATTGTTTTTAACCATCGTCTCTAATTTCAATCAAAGATATTTTCTGCAAACAATAATTGTAGGAGAATATAAATCCGCTTTTAAGCCAAATTCAAACATAGTTAAAATGAATTGTTTAAGATATATGACGCGTATCAGATTTTCGAGTCATACGATTGAATTGTTAAATCTCATGTTTTGTACAGCTATTTATACAGGAATTAAGTTAAGGACTTAAGTTCAGGAAATTTTTCATCAAAAACGAAAATTTTGTTTTCACAGACTGTGGAGACGGCGTCACGATTAACACGCGACCCCCGACACACACACCTGTGACTTGGTCACCACAACCCCGATGGCGTCAAACGCCCAGGTTCAAAAAACTTAAAAGTTTTTAATTGTTTTTGTTGCACGACATTTAATATATGTATTATTCTGCTGTTAACCTGCAAAACCTACTGGGTTAACAATTCTTTCATCCAATCTATCGAGTCGTTGTAAAAAGCTAAAATAGATTAAGATCTTATGAGATTAAGTTCAAATAAGCATAATTTAACCACAAATTAGCACTAATCAATAATCAAAACAAAGTAGATTTTAAAAACAGATTAATATAAGCTACAAACTAAATGAGTTAAGCTAATAGAAGACATAATAAGCACTAATAAGCAGAATTAAACATAATAAGCAAGTACATAAGCTGAATAAGATAATAAAGCTAAAAATAAAAAAGAGAAGAGTACCCTGCCCTTTGCTCTAAACAAGGGCAAATAAGCTCTCAAAGAGCTGATCTACAAGCTCTAGCTTGTTTAAAAACAAGTTGGTATTGTCCATAAGCCCATCCCAAATTGGTTTATCATCCAAATAAAGCTGAGGTATATTTAGGGGAGATTTGAGGTAAGATACTGACTCAGTATAGAATAATCTTACACAAGTATGGAATGATTTCCTTGAAGTTTTAGAGAGAGAAAGATGGTTGGGTGAACAATTAGAGAGAGAAAGAAAATATGGAATATTAGATTAGGTGTAAGTGAGAAAATGAACAACCAACACCCTCTCCATGTGTGGAGAGCGTTGATCTGTTTTGATCTACACCCTTTTTAAGATATATATAATATATAAATATAAAATTCTTATATAATATATAAAAATAAGAAGGTAAGAATCAAAAATTCATAATTATAGTAATCCGAGAGTATGATTCCCGGGTCGTTATCCCCGATGAGGAAAGCAATTGAAAGCCGAGAGTCGTTTTGAGAATATTTGCTTGAATGGAAGCAAGATTTGGCTTGGTTATCTAAAACTATGGGAAAACTAAGGCAAAAGCTTAAAAACACTTAAGGCAAGACAAATTTTAACTAAAAACGCAAAACGGGAACCCTAAACGGGATCTAAAAACCCTAAATTTTCAAAAATAAACCTAAAATGAATTTTTTCACTTTTAACTAACCCTAATTGACTAAAAAGTAAGATTAAAGAAAACTAGAACAAAAACGGAGTTGAATTGAGCTTAAAAACACAAAAAAAACGTGAACGGGAATGAATCCCGTTCTTTAAAAAATGAAATTTTGCAATTTAAACCCTACGGAAGCAAAACTAATTTTCCTAGGAACTATATGATAAAAGAAAATTTTCTAAAAAAGAATTATATTTTTTTGACTTTTTTATAATTTTTTATGAATTAAAAACGATTTTAATGAAATTAAATGATTAAAAATACTAAACTATTTATAAAAATTCTGAAATTTTTTTGAAAAGTAGATTGAACAATGAGGAATCTAAGAAAAATAAGCACTTTTTGAAAAGACACTATTTTTATAAAGCACAAATAAGCACTATAATAAGCTAAACAAGGGAGAATAAGCTTAAATGCTACTAAGTCCTAAAAACTAATTGTTTGCATTTTTAAGGAGAATAAGCAAATGAAAATGACAAATAAGCTAAAACAGACAATAAGCTATGTCTAAAAAGCACATAAGAACAAAAATAAGTACAAATGATAAGCTAGGTAGACAGAAAAGCTAAAAAGGCTTAAAAACACTTAAAATTTACACTAAAAAGCAAATAAGCTCAAATAAGCAAATGGCAAAACCAAATAAGCTAAAATGGGTTTATACTAACCTAATAAGCTAAGCTACACCTAAATAAGCAATAACAATAAGCAGATAAGCTAAAATAAGCAAAAAGGCTTTTGGCCAAAAACTGTTGATCAAAAAGCCAACAAGGACTTTTCTAACTTAAAATTAAGCTAGCAAACAGATCCTTATGGCTTAGTGCTTACACCACTGAAAAGCTTGGCCAAAAGGCTACAATAAGCAACAATGAAAAAGCATTTTGAAATTCAGGTAAGCACTTAAAAAGCTTCATGAAAAGGCTACCTCACACAGATTCAACACTTATAAAAATTTGGGAAAATTAACAAAACAACACTTTTGAGCTTAAAAATAAGCACACAATCAGAACCTTATGGCAATAAGACCAACAAACAGATTGAGATTTGAATTCATAGGACACATAACAACAATCAAAAAGTATTTTGAAACACTGAATAAGCCACAATGATCAAAAGAAAAAGCAATTTCTCAAATTTTCAACACTTAGCACTTTTTTTTGACAGATTTGGCAAAATCTCAAAACAAACTTGCAGGTTTATAGAGCTTTGATTCTATCCTTTTTAACATACTTATGAACACAAAAACAACTCAAAAACACAATAAGCTAAAGCACAATCTAATAAACAACTAAGATAAGCTACCACTTAACAGATTCAAACAATGAATTCTTAAAACCTTGTTTTTGAGATTTATCACTTAAAAACTTAAATAAAATGACTTTTATGACTACTTTTAACTAATCTAAACTGACTCAAAAGCATAAAGTAAGTTTTGATCCATTTTCACCCATTTTAACCCTTGACCCAAACACCCCTTTAAACACAGTCAAATTTATTTAAGCTTATGAAAATGCAAATAAGAGCTCAAAACTAAGATACCAGATACTGTAGAGCTAAAAACAGACAAAATGAACAAAATCCAATAAGCAAATAAGCCAGAATTAATATACTAACAACTATGCTATATTTTTTTGGTTTTTGACAGATTTATAAAAAAAATAAATGAAAACTAAGATCTAAACTAACTAAAGAACATATTAAGCATTGATAATTAAATATAAGCAGAGACAAGCTAATAACAATAAAAATAAGCAGGCAATAAGCAACTATAAGCTGAAATGTAAAGTAAGGCTTTTAAAAGGAAAAATGAAAAACTTACAAGAGCCTTTGCTCTAAACAAGGCTAAGAATAAGCTCAAGTGAGCTTTCAACAAGCTCTAGCTTATCACAAGGATAAGCTAGTAAAGTCCAATAAGCTCTTCCAGGGTAAGCTTATCATCCAAAGCAACCAAATCCATCCATAGCATAGGTATTAAACTGTTTTTAAATGTGTAAGTAAATTAGTGATTAAGTTGAGATCAATCTAAGCTTAGAGACTTAGATGAGCTTGAGATGAGCTTATAACAAGCTTATGAAACAGTAACAGCTTATTTAACAAAATTTTGTATAAAAGTAAGCTTGAGAAAAGTAAAGTGCATAATAAGAAAACTTGACTTCTATTAATAAAAGAGCTGATTACAATAGTGAAAAAGGAAATTACATTTAGTAAACAATAAGCTAAAAACAGTTTTAAAGAAAAATTACATAAGCTAAATTAATAAGCTAAAATATAAAAATCCATCTAACTAGCTAACTCATTGCTGTGTGTGAAGAGGTCTTCTATTTATAAGCTTCATAGGAAGGATCTAGGCTCTCAAGTTGTTAGACGCTCCCCTTGATCTCGTCCCTTCAAATCATCTAATCATTGGCTCTTCAATCTACACCATTGGATCATTAAGTGAACACACAGATTGCCAGCATCTGTGTGTCAGAGGCTTTGTACTTCTTTAACAAAGGATTTAGTGTAAAATCCTACTTCCATATGTGCTTCTTTAGGATTTTGCGTGTCCTCCTTTGTTTGTTTGGACCAATAGAAGGGTTTGGTGACGTCTAACTTTGCCAGCTCATAGCTTAGTACTCGAATCTTGATGCCACATCATCAATTTAAATTACCCCTTTGATTTTGACGGGTAATTGATCGAAGAAGATGATGAACACTAAAAAGGGACTCGCGCCCTTTTTAATTGTATTTGAACGTTGGGTAAGTTTGACCAAGGGGGAATGGGCTTTGACTTGGGCTCAGGGTTTATTTTAAAAGGGAATTGGGCCGTTGTTTATTTTGGTTTTGGGCTGGTTAGGAGATAACGACCGTTATCTCTTTTATAAAAAGGAGATAACGGTGTTAGGGTTTAGGGACTTATGATGAAATTTGGTTTAACATTTAGGGCATTTTGGGTATTTTGAGGATTTTGTCTTCTTGTGAGTTGACCAATGGTTGACCAAGGGTTGACTTTTGATGACCTTTTGCTAGAAACTTCCGGCTCTTGTGCACTCTATCCGTTCCCGTGTTCATGTTTGTCCGGTTTTGACGGTTTTCTTATGATTTTTGCAATATTCGTACCTACACATACACAAACAACAAAATACACAAATACAAGCATATTTTTACACATTTTGATCATTTAAGAGCCATTTTGGATATAATAAAGATATGTGATTTCTCACATATCAGTCTTCACCCTAAATATAGCTCCAACTGGTAGGCTTTAGGTGTAGTATGTCATCAGGGTTGCGACCCTAAGAGCGTTGGTACACGTTGGTGATAAGAATAGCGGGGATGCTAGGTCTTGGTACATGATTAGCGGGGATGCTAAGTCATGGGTTCGTGATTGCTTTACATATATTCACCGTCATATAGTACAATTGTCCAACTGATTGAGATATTGGCACAGCGACTGGGTTTTGATTCAATCCTTCGAGCTCACCAACATTATTGTTGAAGTTTTAGAGTATCATTTTCATGTGAAGTTAATGATCGTTAAGATTGTGGTGCATGTAGTGGACTTTTAGAGAATCTCGTAGGAATCTTGTTTGAGAAGTCTTGCCTTTGATGTATGTTATGGATTGGATCTTTTGAGTATCGAGGTTAAGATTGATAGGACCCCTGCGTGGGCTTAAGATTGTACTAAATGGCGACTATGAGTTGTGTTCTTGATTTGGGACATCACTCATGGTTATATTGAGGTTGATGGTCATCATAACACTTATCATTTATGGATTTTAGTTTTCTCTATTTTGTATCTTGTGTTTTGATTGATCATTATGTTGCATTCCCGTGTTTCCGCCTATGACGGGGTGTGACATAAATTTGATTACGATTATACCCTTAAGTTTATGAAACTGTGATGTAGACTTATCAGTATGTCACTTTATTCAAGGCATGATAAGATTTCATGAGTATGTTGTGCTGGCCCTGAGGCTCCAAGCCAGTCGTGATCCGACATGGTATAAGTTCGCTAGTTCGATCTTGAACTAGTAAGAGTTAATCACTTAAACGGGGGTTGTCAGTCCCCAATAGATCTATTTTATAATATTCGCGCTTACCATCCGAGTAATTGACAGTTCATGCAACCTAATCTAATCCGTAATCATTTGAGTAAAAGTAATTTTGTTGCGTTCATAACTAAAAACAAGTATTGTATCTTACCGTGAGATATGAAAATAAGTTTGTAATCAATCATGTAATGAGTTTGTAAACGTTCATGTATCTGAGTATATAAATGAGTTACGAAATCAAGTATGTAAACAAGTATGTAGAAGAGTATGTAAAAGAGATTGTAAATAGATATGTAAACAAGTTGTAACGAGCATGTATTCTCCCTTGAGATTTGTAAAGTAAATGTAAAACAAGTGAAAGAGGGGCTATAAACTCACCTCAAGTGAAAGTAGTGATTATCGCAAAATCAACAAAGTAATCGTCACAAACGATCGAAAATGCAACCTAATTAATTATAGGTCGTATAAGTATAATGTATTTAATATAAAATCAATATCGCAAGTTATAGAGTTACATCACCACCTACTAGTTTTTGTGTAATTTAAAAAGTTAAAACAATGATTAAGTCACGCTTGTTAATTAGATGTCCAAGTATTAGTATCCGTAAGGAAAATATTATTGTTGTCCAACAATTAATTATTTGTTAATATTATTCGATTTAGTATTTTCATTGTTTATATAATGATATTATATAAATGATTTAATTTTTTTATAAAATAATATTTATAAAGTTAAAAACGTATATAAATTTTATATAAATGATACGGCAATATTTCTTAACGTTTTTTAGCCCGAACGGACTCGAAAACACTCGTAAACCATATTTTTTGTTTCTAACAGATTGTATATTTTTATAAAAATTACAAAAAAATAATTTATTAAAATAAATTAGTATTTGTAATTTTAATTTATCTGAAATCTTTGAAAACTCGTAACTTGCACATTTTAACTCCATTTTATGTGTTCATTATATGTATGAAATCGTGATGAAATAATCTATTTAAATAAAATGTTCATTGTTTTTATAAAATTCTGAGTCAAACACAGTAAATCAAAAAACTTTACAAAAATATTTTTATAACTTTAAATCTCGTAAAACTCATAACTCATTTGTTTTAATTTCGTTTTTCGAGTTTCTTATATGCTTGGAATCCTTATGACATGTACTATCATTATAAAATATTTGTACATTTATCTCAGATCTGAACAGTAACTATTTTTTATAAAAACACTTTTATATAACTAATTATCGTAACCTTGTAAATGTCATAACTTCTTCGTTATAGCTCGGTTTTTTAAGTTCTTTATATGCTTACTATCCTCATAATATATATTATTTTAATAAAATGTTTCCAAAATTTATAAAAGATTGAATCCAAATAGTAAGCTCAAAACAGTCCATATATATATATATATAAAGTGTATAAACTAGTTTTTATAAATCATTACTTGATTAATTTGTATAAGTCCTCTAATTTACTTTGTACCATATGTCTCACATATTAAGGGTCCTCATATTCATGTCCATAACTCTTGTCCATGTAAAGTGTTCTCATGATAATTTATATATAACTTTTGTAATTAACTTTAAACAAATAATTTTGTAAACTAAACATATAAATTATCCAACACTTATATAAAGTATATTATTTCATTTTAAAAATCATTTCACCATGATAATAATTAAGTTCGAATCTTACATATGCTTGCTTTATTTTTATAAACCATGAAAACAAACCCTAGGTGGTGATTAACATAACAACAAGTATGTAAAACATGTAAATGAATAATTAGAAAGTTTAGGGTTTAAGTAAACCTTAGGAGAGTGTAGGATGATGAAGAACACAAAATCAAACCCTCTAATTCGAAACCCTAGATTGAAAACCCTAGTTTTCTTCTTGATTAAACCGTTATTTAAATTATACCCAAGCTTCCAAATCACCTTGCAATACCTTAGATATGAACCCTAA
This sequence comes from Tanacetum coccineum, assembly GCA_026074375.1. Lineage (NCBI taxonomy): Eukaryota > Viridiplantae > Streptophyta > Magnoliopsida > Asterales > Asteraceae > Tanacetum > Tanacetum coccineum. Next base: position 33,825 of record BQNB010061893.1, read on the forward strand.
TGGTATGTGTATGCTTGCTACCCTTGAAAAATCAAAACTATGAAAACCCTAAAATAATAAGTTGAGCCGTGGGTTATGCTTGGAAAAGGAGAGGATTTTTGCTTTGTTTACTTGTAAATGGAGAGAGTGTCTATGTATTATACTTAGGACTTCTTTATATAGCAAGGGGTATTTAGCATACCATGGATACAAGGGAGGTTTAAGTTACCAAGTGTAAGACCTCTCCTCCTCCCTAGGAGGAGGGATTGGCTAGAAAGAGGGGGGGTACATTAATGTGCCAATTTCTAGTAAAATAGGTTTAGGGTACTCTTGTGTAAGTACAACTAGAAAGGTGATACTTAGTGGAGTGTTTTGGGATTTAATTTTTATGTATAGGTTGTATATCTTGCCATATGGTTAATACAAGTGAGAAATGAGTTAATTTTTAGGTATTGGGTATAATAGTAGGTATTTGTTTTGAGTATAGATAGATATAGGTGCTTCCGTATATGCCTGAATGTATTTTATTGCGAAACGTAAACGTTTTACATGACTAATAAAAATAAAATATGAAAAGTTATAAATTATCCTCATAATAATTATATAACACTTGCCTGACGTAAACTTTTACTTGTTTGATGTCCGTTTATTCTGGATGTTGATTTTTAGTTTACGCGATTTAACTAAACGGTTAAAATTAAAAGTGAACGTGAAAAAGTTTAAAATAAATAGTTGAATTTTTATTGACGTAAAAGGACGTGAAAATGCGGATTGTTACAGTCTCCTCGTGTTTAGAGAATTTCGTCATGAAATTCAGGTTGAGTTGCCTTCTGGTATGGTGTTGGTGAAGAGTTGTGGGTTTCAATTCCTTGAGAGTGGTTAAACTTGCCGGCGGATTGTCCTAGATGCGTCTTTGACTTTTTGGTTTAAGATTTGGTATAAGATGACGTTATCTTTTATAGCAAGATGGTGTAAAGGTCTACCTAGTTGCTATGGTTACTAATTTGGTCTTTTCGCGACAAATACGTTTTATGAGTACGTACACAAAACTTAGTATAGATAGAAAATTTGTTCTTGACAAGAAGTATTAAGGTGACTACTACTCAACATGGCATGGTCCTTCCTGAATTATACATAGGTGATCAGGCTATGTATATTTGAGGTTTGACAATGCGATGCTCGTTTTCGTCAAAATAGTGTTATGTATAAGGTAGTATCAAAATGGTTTACAGTGTGAGAAAATAAGTCACAAGATAAGAAAACAAGGTAGTTTATATGGTGACAACAAAGTGATTTGCGAGATGACTGTACTATGGTTTATAAGATAGTAGTTAAATAGCTTATGATAGTAAAATAATTTATGCGATAGAAACAAAATAGTTCCATAAGGTAAAAACAAGATGTTAGTTTATTTCACGATAATAAAATAACTTGTGTGATGAAAAATGGTTTCATAAGGTAAGATCAAGATGATCCATAAGGTGATAGTAATGTGGGTTTTGAGGTGATTGCAGGATAGTATATAAGATGTCAAGAAGGTAGTTCATAAGGTATTCATGAAATGATTGTAAGTAGCTTATAAAATGTTAGTTTATTAAACGATGGTAAAATAGTTTGTCAAAGATAGGAAAATGGTTTATAAAGTGATAGTTTATTAATCGATAGTGAGATAGTTTATTAATGACATCGAATTTCATTATGAGACGATACTAAAATTGTTTATGAGGTGGTATAAAAATAGTTCCCGAGGGAATCACTTGACAGTTCATAATGTAATAGAAAAGAGTTTATGATGTGGTAACAAATTGTTTATGAATTGATACCAAAATAGTTTGTAAATTGACTTATGGAAGCAGTTTATGGAAGGTAACGAAATAGGTTATTGTGTGGTAGTGAAATGATTCATAAAGTCGATGTAAAAATATTTGAAGGGCTACAATAGTTTAATGAGTGGCTTAAATAAATAGGTAGAGAGTTAAAGTGAAATCGATGAAGTTTTCACGACACATGAGTTTGATAAATAATTTAAATCGTCCACACATACAACGAAGATTTAAGTGAAAGTACAAATGCAAAATCTTATAGGGAATAGAGTCTAAAAAGAAAATTCCAACTTAGGTTTCACTAGGTAAGACGGGTCATAAGATGGCGTAGGTGTTTCAACCGTATAGGGCGGGTGTTCAAACTTGGGGTTGAATGGTAAGATAACTAGTGGAATTGGCGGACTGTGACATGTTTCAATGTTATGTAAACGGTATTATGTAAAGTCATGAAAAGTTTCAAAGACCATCGTGTCCTTCACCATGTCTTGAGAAATGTTTTAGTATTTATATAAATAGCTCTTATATAAATAAATGTAAAATATACGCAAGGTAGGGTAAGTATACACACACACACACACACACATATACGTATATATATATATATATACGTATATATATATATATACGTATATATATATATATACGTATATATATATATATATATACGTAT
>BQNB010061894.1:0-34066 GCA_026074375.1 Tanacetum coccineum
CCTTTTAAGGTCTTTTAGCTTATTAAGTTTGCTTTCTTTTAGATTATTTTAGCTTATTAAGTCTAAGTGAGGGTCTGTTTGCAGCTTATCTGTTATCCTTTTTGCTTATTAAGTCTTAACAGTTGGTTAAATTTCAAGTCTTAATTATGTGTTTGTGCTTTTTTAGTTTTTGCTTAGTTTTTAGCTTTTTCAAAAAGAAAATAAAAAAATAAAAAGTTTTATCAAAAAGGGTGGCCACAGGTTTCGAACCCGTGACCTCCCCTTCACACACCCAACACTTTAACACACACTCTCATTACCAACTCGCCCTTGGGACTTTTCTGTTAAACCTTTGCACCCTTTAATATTTAACCTTCATTTTTAGTTTTAGCTTATTAGGCTTATTTGCTTTTTATCAGCTTATTCCTTTAGCTTATTTCCAATTTTTACTTTTTTTACATTAGTAATATATTAAAGTATTTTCTGTAATTTTTCTAAAATTTTAATAATTAGTTTACTATTTTTTATATTTAATTTAGATTAAATCTGTTTTTAATTCATAAAAAATTAAATAAAAGTCAAAAAATATAATTATTTTTTCTAAAATTATTTTTTTATCATTTAGGACTGTTAGAAATTAAATTTACATTTTTAGGGTTAAAATTTGATAATTTAGGTTTTAGTCGCGTTTTAAAAATTCCCATTATCATTTTAATGCTTATTGTTTTAATTGTACCTTTTTAGATTAGCGTGCCTTAAATTTACTTTCCATTTGCGTTAGTAGAATTAGAAACCAAACCTAAATCTTTTATGATAATCAAGCTCGATTCCTGATATAAACGTGAATTTCCATTTATCTCTTACCGAGGAGAACGATACCTGTGTTGATTACTTATTATTCTTTCCTAAGAATAATTTGTATGATACTTTGCTTACGTATACATATATGTATTTTTATAAATATATATATTAAATTAAGAGGGGTTTTTGAACGAATACCAATTGCCATGAAATCAACATTTTTCCAAGAAATTGACAACCTCCTGTTGTGGATTTCCTGTCAAGGCTAGCACCAGCATAATCACTGTCAGAAAAGGCTTCCAAGTCAAATGGTGAATCTCTAGGATACCAAAGGCCCAATTTAGGCTGACCTTTCAAGTATCTAAAGATCCTCTTCACTGCATGAAGATGTGAGACTTTAGGAGTAACTTGGAACCTTGCACAAGCACACACAACAAATGTTATGTCAGGCCTAGAAGCTGTTAAGTACATCAATGATCCAATCATTGATCTGTATAAGTGAACATCCACATTGTCAGCTTCTTCATCCTTGACCAATGCCTTGTTAGGCTCCATAGGAGTGCTTGCTGTCTTCACAGTGACAAAATCAAACTTTTTCAGAATATCAGCCACATACTTGTCTTGGCTGATGAAGATTCCATCCTCCTTCTGTTGTACCTGCAATCCTAAGAAGAAGGTGAGCTCCCCCATAGAACTCATCTGGAATCTCTTGTGCATTATCTGATCAAACTCAAGACATAGAGACTTATTTGTAGACCTAAAAATGATGCCATCACAAGCTACTTGTACTAACAGAAATTCACCTTTTGTCTTTCTTGATGAACAAAATCATTATGTCTCTTCTTAAATCTATTTTACAATAAGTACGGTAGACAAGGTTTTCATTCCCTGGCTCTATGAGGCTTGAGTAGACCATATAAAATCTTTTTGCATCCTTGTAAACTTTATCTGGGAATTGTGGATCTTCAAAACAGTGAGGTTGGCCGCAATATCCTCCTTTTCAATAGTACATATAAAAAAGGGTCTCTTTATCATCCATATGGTACACTAATAAAATCCCAATAAATATTGCGTAGTCCCAAAAATATCAAGATTGCTTTCTATCCTTGCAACAGGAGCAAAAACCTCATCATAATCAATGTCTTCTTCTTGGGTGTAACCTTGTGTAACCAGTCTTGCCTTATTTCTAACTTATTTCCTCTCTTATCTTTCTTGTTTCTCATTATACTCCCACTTTAGTTCCAATAGCCCTCTCTACCTTTAGAAGATTACACCAGAGTCTCACATACATTTTGAAGGTTAAACTTGCAAGACGATCCTTGGCCAGTGCTTCTATCCCAGCTCGATCTGTCAAAAGCTTGAATCACCTTCTTGGATTCTATTTATGAAAGAAAATAGGCAAATAACCGAGTCTTTGATAATCTTTGTTGATTTGTTCTTCCTTTGCTTTTTGATGTTAACTGCCATAAAATGTTCTTAGAATTTGTGGTCATCTCCTCCTTGTTTGAGTAGATGAATTTATGTCTCCAATGATCGGGTCTTTAGGTTGATCCTTGTTGAATTCTAGTTGTGGGAAATAGAACTGACGTCATGGGTGGTTTCCAAGTTGTTAACGGGCAGAATCTGCACCCACTTCTCTTTCATCTTAGGCATCTTCAAGGATGCCAATGTTTTCTAAGATCTGCATTCTTGAATCCTTTAGAATAATGACTCCCGCAGTATTAATATTTGGACTACTAGTATTAATATTTTCACTGGCAGTTTATTACTTGGCCCACAGCAGAGTACTACTGTAGGTACTAACGTTGGACTAGCAGCCATTTTATTTATCTCTGTTGTGCTTCATTACACATACCTTCTTTTAGTTGAATAAGCCAAATTATGTTATTTCAGCTTTGAAATCTTTCAAATGCTGTCTTCTTTCTTTATTTGAAGCTCCTCCTTCCTTTTCTTGACCATTTCTTTAACTTACATCATCATCTCCTTTATTTGACACCTAATCAGCATCCTTATTATCTGTGCTTTGAGAACTTGAAGAGAGTGGAGAATTAGAAAGCATGAGTGTGTAGTGGTATGTGCTTAATTACACATACCCTTTACTTAATAAAACGGACTTAAAAGACCAAAAACGTACCAAAAATACATTGTATTTGTATGTTTTCATTTATATTGTGCAGGAAATGAATTTCTGACAAAAGGACGAAAAACAAAGCCAAAAATGACAAAACCAAGCACGGAATGGAAGAGCATGAAAAAGACAAAGTCAAAGTCAACCCCGGACAAATTCAAAAGGTAAAAGCCGAAGCCGGGTCAGATCTACTAGTATTTATATACTTGTTAAAAGCCGTTAAAAAACCACTATTGCGTGGCACCACCAACAAGTTTTATTCTAAGCCCAATCCAACAATAAACAAATGTTAGCCCATAAACCACATTAAACCCCACTTTACATCGTTAGTCCTAAAGGACTAACTATGTTAGTCAAAATGGAACTAACGGTTGGCAACATCCCACTTAAACTCTAGGACAAGATGCAGAGTACAAAGGACCAATGGCTCAATACCACTATACAAGATTATGGGACTAAATTTTGCCAAACCTTTCTATTCCTCTACCTTGTACCCTCAAAATATATTTAATTAAGAAAATTCTGTTATGCCTCAAACAGTACTAACGGTCACCCACCAGTACTAATTTTAGCCTAACAGTACTAACTTTAAGTCCAGCCGTACTAACTTTACCCAGCAGTATTAAGACATTCCTGGCAGTACTAACTTAATACTGGCAGTGTTAAGTTTATGCCTAGCAGTATCAACTCCAATTCTAAGCATTGCCATCATAAATTTAGATTCTCACAATCTCTCTCTCTGTTTTTCAGCTCACTAAATCTCTTATTTCTTTTTCTCACCAATTCACTCTTTCTGTTTTTATCACACAACTCTCTTTCTATTTTTCAGCTCACTATATCTCTCTTTTCTTTTTCTCACCAATTCAGACAGTTTTGTACAATGTTCCATCAATTCAATTAGTTTCATGTTGTCCTCCCCACTTCCAAGTGTGTTAACTCTTGAGAGAGGTGGATCATTGGACTGTTTAGATGCAGCCTCAAACCTAGTTTAAGCTTTTGCACCCCCCAATATGGTATCTTGGCACCTGGGACCACTACATGAACCAGTTCCCTAAGGAAAAGATTCATTAAGTGTTGCCATAGATTGGGTCCTATTTATGTTACCATTGTCCTGCTTTGCTTCTAAGCTAGAAGCAGTAGTGGCAGCCCTTTCCATTTTGTCTTCCCACTCCTTATAGATAGTCTCATCTACAACAAGGTGAATAGGTCCACTAGACTGAGATATCTCAGTGGTCCTTTTGGCTTTCCTAGGTTTTTGAGTCTTTTTGGGTTAAGATTGTGATAGAACAGTGATTGGTTCAAGATTAGACAGTGATACAGTTGCAGATGTGTGTTGGGGTTCAGTGGGATGTCCTAACCCTTCACCCACTTCTGCTTAATGATACATTTCCTTTCATCCAATCTTAATTAACCTACCCTCAAACAATACTTCAGAGATTAAGTAATCCAATGCTAGCAATCAGAAAGTTAAACCTGCTAACATCAAAAGCCTTTGTGAGAAGATCTGCAGCATTGTGGTCTGTGTGAATCATGATCACTTAAACCAACTTCTTCTCATAAGAATATCTAATGAAATGATGCCTTATTTCAATGTGCTTGGTTTCAGAATGAAACACTGGATTCTTCACAATACAAATGGTGATTTCATTATCAATGTGAATCTTGGTGTTCATGAAGTTGAACCCATAATCAAGCATTTGATTTTAGATCCATAACCCCTGCCCACAACAATTAGCAGCAACAACATACTCTGCTTCAGTAGTAGAGTTTGCAACTATAGTCTGCTTTTTAGATTGCCATGAAATCAACCTTTTGCCAAGAAATTGACAACCTCCTGTTGTGGATTTCCTGTCAAGATTAGCTCCAGCATAATCACTATCTAAAAAAGCTTCCAAGTTAAATGGTGAATCCATAGGATACCAAAGGCCTAATTTAGGTTGACCTTTTAAGTATCTAAAGATTCTCTTCACAGCATAAAGATATGTGACTTTAGGAGTAACTTAAAACCTTGCACAAGCACAAACATCAAACATTATGTCAGGCCAAGAAGCTGTTAAGTACATCAATGATCCAATCATTGATCTATATAAGTGAACATCCACATCCTCAGCTTCTTCGTCCTTGTTTAATGCCTTGTTAGTCTCTATTGAAGTGCTTGCTGCCTTTACAGTGACAAAATCAAACTTCTTCAATATATCAGCCACATACTTGTCTTGGCTAATAAAGATTCCATCCTCCTTTTGTTGTACTTGCAATCCTAAGAAGAAGGTGAGCTCCCCTATAGAACTCATCTGGAATCTCTTGTGCATCATGTGCTCAAATTAAACACATAAAGACTTCTTTGTAGACCCAAAGATGATATCATCAACATACACCTGTACTAACAGGATATCACCTCTGTCCTTCATGATGAACAAAGTTTTATCTATAGTGCCTCTGATGTATCCATTTTCTAATAAGTAGGTAGACAAGGTCTCATACCATGCTCTAGGAGCTTGATGTAGATCATATAAAGCTTTTTCTACCTTATAAACCTTATCAGGGAATTGTGGATCTTCAAAACCAGGAGGTTGGCACACATACACCTCCTCTTTAATAGTACCATATAAAAAGGCACTCTTCACATCCATCTGGTACACAATAAGTCCCATAAATGATGCATAGGCAAAAAATAACCTGATTGCTTCAATCCTAGCAACATGAGCAAAAACCTCATCATAATCAATGTCTTCTTCTTGGGTATAACCTTGTGCAACCAGTCTTGCTTTGTTTCTAACTACAATTCCTTTCTCATCTTTCTTGTTTCTATACACCCACTTAGTTCCAATAGCCCTTTTACCTTTAGGAAGATCCACTAGAGTCCAAACCTTTTTAAGTTTAAATTGCAGAAGCTCCTCTTGCATTGCTTCTATCCAGCTTGGATCTATCAAAGCTTAAATCACCTTCTTGGGTTCTATTTGTGAGAGAAAACAAGAAAATAAGCAGTTTTGATAATCTTTGTGATTTGTTCTCCTCTGCCTTTTAATGTAACTGACCATAGCATGTTCTTTAGTAATCTTAGTCATCCTCCTTGTTTGAGTAGCTAAATTTATGTCTCCAATGATCATGTCTTTATGATGATCCTTGTGAATTCTTGTTGTGGGAATAGAACTGACATTCATGGTTGTTTCCAAGTTGTTGAGGTCAGCTTCTGCACCCACATCTTCATCATCATATGCACCACTAAAGATACCAGTTGCTTCCAAAGATTGCATACTTGGATAATTAGGAATAGGACTAGCAGTATTACTATTTAAGCTACCAGTATTTATATTTTCACTGGCAGTATTAATACTTAGCCCAACAGTATTAACATCTTGAGTACTGATATCAATCCTTTCTTGATCATCAGCACTATCAAAACCTTGTCCAGCAACACTAACAGATGGATTAACAATAGAAACTCTGTTAGTGTTGTTAGCAAAACCTTCTTTCTGTTGAACAAGCAAATTATCCAATTCAGCTCTAAAATCTTGCACATGTTGGTCATCTTCTTTATTTGAAGCTCCTTCTTTCTTTTCTAGACCATTTCTTTCACTTAAATCATCGTCTCCTTTTCCTGGTACCTCATCAGCATCCTTATTATCTGTGCTCTGAGAACTTAAAGAAAGTGAAGAATTAGAAAGCATGAGTGGTAGCAATATGTATTCATGATCAGATGCTTTCTCATGTCCAGCTTTCCCAGCATTAACATTTGTCTCTATACCTGCATCACCATTAGTTTGATTTCCTGTAGTAACTGGCTCATAATTCATAGATTTTATTAGTGAATCAATATCAAAGAGCCATTCTAGACCACTCCCTGCAACATTGAGTTTGTTTTCAAGAAAGTTTATGTGCAGATTCTCTTCTACCTTCCTAGTTCTAGTGTTAAATACCCTAAAAGCTTTGCTATTTATAGAGTATCCAACCAAGAATTCCTCATCAGCCTTCTCATCAAATTTTCCTAGGGGATCTAAGGTATTAAGAATAGTCACAGGACACCCAAAAGGTCTCATAAAGCTTATACTAGGTGGTCTACCAAGTAATAGTTCATAAGGTGTCTTGTTGTGAGGCTTGGTTACTAGAACCCTATTCTAAACATAACAAGCAGTATTAACTGCTTCAGCCCAAAATGTAGTAGGTAATAATGAATCTGCTAGCATAGTCCTAGCTGCCTCTATTAGTGTCCTATTCTTTCTTTCAGCAACTCCATTTTGTTGTGGAGTTCTGGCAACACTAAACTCCCTCTTAATCCCTTTCATTTCATTGAACTGATTCATATCATTATTTTTAAACTCAGTTCCATTGTCACATATGATGATTTTAACTTTATGATTTATTTGGTTTTCTATGCCAGTAATAAAAGTTTTAAGGATCCTACTAGTCTCATCCTTAGTGGCCAAAAAGAAAACCCAACTAAACCTACTATAGTCATCAGTGACAACAAGGCAATATATCTTGTGATTGATACTCCTTACAAATGTTGGCCCAAATAAGTCCATATGCAACATTTGTAAGGGATGGCTGATAGAGCTTACAAGCTTGGTCTTACAAGAGGCTTTGTGTTGCTTTTCTTCCTTCATATCCGATTCGTTTTCCTCTCCGTTTCCTCTATCTTCCCTTCCCCTTTTTTTCCTCCCCCTTTCTGACAATCAACACAAGAATGGTCAAATTCCAAAAATCTTTGAAGGCAGCATCTAACTAAGTTTAACCCTCCACAATTTTGTGCCATAGTTTTAAAGTTATATGACCAAGCCTCCTCCTCAGCCCATAAATTAGTACTCATTGTATTTTTAAGCCTTTGCAATTAAACAAGGTCAAACCTATCGGAAAGGAACAAACATTCTTTAGATCAAAAACGTACATGTTTTATGTCTGGGAGACTTTAAGTGAAAGACTTGACGTTTCATCAAGTAGCTTTAAAGATCAGGAGATAGAACAAGAATTCAAGTCTCAGTGAGAAAAAGAACACTGTTTTCTGTCACAAGAGATTCTGTAAACATTTGTGTGAACGGAAAAGATTAAACTTAAGTTCCCTTATACAAAGAAACATCTTCAAAAGTCCCTAATTTCCCAGTCCTAATTTTAACCTTTTCCCCCCATAATTTTACCTCCTTTAGGACTTCCTACAAATGCAACAAATCCACCATTAATGTCTTGATAATCTATAAGGTAGGACTTATTCCCAGTCATAGAACCTAGAACGCATCCACTATCAAAAATCCCTAGAGAACCGTCAAGTCTAGAAGCATATTGTGGATTACCCTGCACTCAAAATAAGAGAATTAGTTTCTCTTAGGGACCAAAGCCATCACTGACTTGAGTCTGCCTTGAGGATCAACATAGTCAAATATTTTAGGCATGTATGATCCACTGTCTTTGGAGATATGGTCAATTGCTTTTCCTGTTGGCCTCCTAAACCATCATAGACTAGTAGAGACTTAAATAACATTTTTTCCCCTTTTTGTCCCTCAGCATACTGTTCGATACTACTATTTGAGGCCACAGCAGTTAAGTTACTACATTATTAACCTTAGCAGTATAAACTTTTTTATTAAAATTATTAGTTTTAGCTGCTGATTTTTGGTTAAAAGACCTTCTCAATGGTGAATGTGCTTTAAAATAAGAATATTTTGTGGGTGATGCAGCATTCACTTTTTGTTTAAGTGCAACAGTATTAACATGCCTGGCAGTACTAATTGATGCTGCTGCTCTTGGAGAGCTTTGCTTAGCAGCATTAACTGGCACTAGTCCAGACTTTGTTGCAACTACGACCCGGGAATATCTCTTCCGGAATCTTTTTATTATTGATTCTTATATATTTAATCTCTTTGTGTAGATTTTGACCTTTTGCCTTGGTTAAGGGCATTTGGTTGAGATTTGCATTTGTGTTATTTTATATATACGTACTATACCACGAATCAATTTTTGGCGCCGTTGCCGGGGAGGCATTTGCTACGATTTTTATCCGACTTTGATCTGAACTTGTCTTATTATTAATATATCATATTAAAAAACACAAAAATATTTTTCTTTTCTTTTTATTAGTACATATCATATAAAAATTAAAAAACCAAAAAAATCAAAAATATAAAAAAATTGTCCATAAAAATTAAAAAATATAATATTCTCAACTGAGGTATTATCATAATAAGTTCCGGTGAACTATTGAGTTCCCAACGCCGAACAAAAGATTTTAAAACTTGCCATTCTGTGTCACTTACGATGGATAAACCGGCTCACCTCATTCTGATTGACAAGCTATAAAGGGTATAAGGAGGGTGTTTCCTAGGAACTACGACCCGAAAGGAGAAAATAAGCTTCGCGCTATTTCTACTCCACCGCTCAGCTGTGCTTTCACATTCTGGATAGCTACCGGAAGTAAGATTGGATTATCAGTTTAAGTTGTCTAATCTGATTTTGTCCAATGTGAAATATGTTGTTAATACAAATCGAAAAACCAAAAAATAATCTCTTTTTTTCTTCGTAACAGTTAATTCTTTTCCTTATCCCTCTATCATTTATAATTTCTTATGACATCCATTCGATTATCGCCTTAAAGCGATTAAAGCATGTTCGGCTTGTGGAAATTTTTGCACACTCAGCGTTTTGCTGTTCAAGGTAAGAAAACTCACAAACAAGATTCTTTTCCAATCCGAATCGACACAACAACACATTAAGATATGAAAGAATATTGTTTTCGATTTGTGGAGACCTGGTCATGGTCTTAATTGTCTAGAATGTGACCTGACACGAAAGATCTTGAGAAAGCATTTCAAAAGTTTCAAAATACAATCCAAGTCATCCAATGACAATTCCAACGTTGTTAATGCTCCTCGAGAGCCATTCGTTGTCAAACAAGACCCCAGTGTCAATTCCTCACAAAAATCTCCACTAATCGACCAAAAGTGTTGTTGCGAGTGTGGTGATTCGTTAGATGGCATCTTTTGTCAACAATGCACTTGTAAGTCTTGTGGGAAAGGTGCTCATATTGGTTATAATTGTCCACCGAAAACTCCGATTATCTCTAATCCGGAACCAACCAAACAAACTGTTGATAAGATCCCACAAGCTCGAAAAAGTGTGCAAATACCAAAAATTTTTGGTCAATGCCAAAAATGTGGTTGCAATGAATATGATGGAGTTTGTTTTTATTGTAAGATTCGGAGTGAAACACCAAATGTTTTAACTATACTCATCTAATAACACTAACTAATAAATGGCAGGTATAACCTCTCCGATTTATTCAAACCCATCACCACAACCACCGCAACCCCCCCGATAAAAGGGGGTGGGGAGCGGGGTGTTGATGGGGGTTTGCTCATATCTTATGAGAATTTTGGAAGCAATTTCATTATGGTTAACGAATTGTTCACACCCAAGTTCCGTTTAATCCAATCGAACTGTGTTACAATCAAACCTGTTAATTTCTCACAAAATCCTCAAAGTCTTCAACAACAATTCCTTTTGTTGTAAAATATTGTGGTCGTTCCCACTCAAATAGACTTTTCATGTCAACGAAATGAAAGAACGACATTATCATGAGCAAAATCCTTGCTATGATTCTAATTCTTTCGGTTTTGACCAATTTCAACCTCCGCAATATACCGACTATCATCAGATCTTAAATTCTCAAAATGAGTTTTTCAATTCTCAAAATGAGCAATTCAATTCTGGATGTGAGTGTCTAAAGTTACTCAATGACAAACCTTGCATGATTTGATTGCTCAAGCATGCAAAAGAAGAAGAAGAAGAAGCGAATTTGCAGAAGAGCAAAGCGGCTACAGAGCGTATTGGAATATCCCATTTGTGATGATGAGGATGACAATGACTATAAACCATTGCAATCACCACCGTTTTAATCAACCTAGGAGAGCCCGTAAACTCTCTAATTATGGAGAATGAGCATCTTGACACAATTTCGGCAACTGAATCGACGAATTCAAAAAAGTCTAGTGGTGAAATCCTTGTCACCAATCCCAATGATTCCAAAGGTGTTCCCAAAGTGGTGTGATGTCCTTTCATGACAATTCTTCGCCTCTTGACATTTCAAAAGATCAATCTGAGATTCTCTGATGTCTAACGTGATTCTACTTCGACTGATGAAGATTCCTTCTCTAGTAAACGATGTCGAGTATGTTGAGGCATCACCTCCCAATTCTGAGCCAGTTAGCTCGAAGGTGATGGAGATGGGTATTCCATAAGTTGGAAGGATGAGGATGACATTCTTTTAATCAATAGACGATACCCTTCGTGAAAACTGTGAATGTCAATCGTCTTGTTGCTAAAATCAAAGCATTAAAAGATAATACCCTCCATCATCCTTTGATGTGACCAAAGTCTACATCCACCATTTCCTAACCTTTTCTTGGAGGAGACAACACCTTTTGATAAATTCCATGCCCGAATCGGAAACTTTCTGCTTAATTTTGGAAGAATTAGTAAGTTGCAGTACCACTACTCATTCTGAGTTTCTCTTCCAGATTATAAAGCTTCTCATGATAACGATCATTTTAAAGAGAAAGTATGTGGCGTACCACTACTTATTATATTCTTCTTATTCTAAAATATGATTCGTTCATCTTTGATCTTTTCGATCAAATCATATCATCCTTCCAATAGGATGATTTTTCATGAGGAGTTCGCCGATGAACTCGCTCAAATCATACCTCAACCAAGTATGCTTGTTCTTTAAGGATAGCCCGAACTGGCAATTTCACTATGGATGTGGTGGAATATTTTCCAAAAAAAGAAGCAAGAGTTTATGTGCTTAATGTTTTGTGCCCACCCTGAGTTATGATTTTCATACCTTCTAGTAATCCATTTTTTCGCTTATTTGTATGATCTTTCTCCCATTTCTGTCATACCCGTTATTCCTCTTAACTTCTCTCCTTGTGGGGATGAAGACACCATATTTAATTCCCCGGCATTTCAAAAAGTATCATTCTTCTAAACCGGATTGTATCTCATCAGAAGTGGACCTGTTCATGAAATTCCATACTTATCAGAGTCACGTTGAAATTGAAGCCGATGATGATTTTAATTTCCACATGTTTCTCCATTCAAGGATCATAAATCCGGTGTGATGGTCAAGTCATCGCACCCTAAAACAAGCGCTTCGTGGAGGGCACCACATGCTTATCATGATTATCGTAGTAAGTAGTAGTATGTAGTGTTAAATAAGTGTTTTGTGTTGTTGTGTAAGATAGCTTGTTTGTTTTTCATTACCCGTGTTTCCATGTTGTTGTTATTGTTTATTGTCCAGGATTGCCCGGATTGTGAAGACTCTCAGTTTTGTCATCATCAAGAGTTTTCCACATCCTCAGCCTTCATTTTGGGAATCCGATTTTCCTAATCTTATCCGACTAACGTTTTATCTTTTGGCAAAACCGCAAAAATGGCCTTAGATAATGTAATACCCATCAAAACACAGAGGACGATGTTAGTGTCTAGTTTGGGGGGGTATCTTCAGATTTGATTGTTCCTGCACATTGTTACCATGTAAACCCGTTTTTTACCCACCAAAATACCAAAATAAAAAAATTAGGAAAGATTTTTTCAAAAATATAATAAGGTGTGTTGTTCACATTTGCTTTTCTTTTGGGTAAAATAAGAATAATTTTTTGACTTGCATCGGGGCGGTCGTTGAGCCCTAGCTATTCCTTTAGGCCGAGCTTTCAGACGAATTCTATTGCTTTGAATTTAATAATGTGATGAACGAGAAATGAGAGAGTTAAATAAAAGTTTATGTGCTAATAACAAGATTCTATCTAAAAACTTATATGAGTAACTTGTGGTTTTCTCTCCCGGAATTTCTAATCCATCCTAAACAAACGTACTCAATTTAATTCAACAAGTCAATCGATGTTTTCAGAAAAGCTTCAAATTTTGAAACTTGAGTTTCAAACGAGATTTTAAAGTGATTAAAAAGATAAATGCCAACGAAGCATGAATGAAATGTGAATTCAAAAAAATGCCTAATATTGAAATTTTGCCATGAGCATGCAGTTTATATTATGTAACAAGTAAAGATGTGTCCGTGATATCCAGCTCCGCTAGCAACGAGGTGGGTTCAAACTAAGACGTCTTTACTTTCTAGGGAATTGGTGTGTCGTGATTATCACACTTGTAAGAAAGGTCTCGGTGAGTTCAAACTAAGACAACCAATCCTATACCATCTTAGGAAGAAGGGTGTTGAGTGAATTCCCACTAACGGTAGCAACCAGGGAGGGTTTTTCAAACTAAGAACACCATCGTTGTGTTGTGATATCCTACACGTTAACACCACGAGGTAGGGGTTCAAACAAGCAACGCATTCCAAGCATTAAAAGAACTTATGATTATGATGTTGAAAATTTTGCAATAATTCTAAATGTTTAAATCCGAAATCAAGTTACGAAGTCTTAATACGTTGTTGCTTTTGAGTCATTATTCATCTTGAATTATGACTATGAAAATATGTTGGTCTATGTTAAATTAAAATGAGTACACACATCCAATCGAATACCATGTTGGAGTTGAAAATTCACAAGTCATAAGTAAGAGGGCTTAACATATAGACTTATATCGACAATGATCTTGTTTAATTGCTTAGCTTGGAACTTGTGAAAAATCGAGGACGATGAAATTATCCGTCAGGACATCCGTAGATCACTCTACGGACGCTTCTCATTCTATGATCCCAGTTTTAATAAATAAAGAAAGTCAAACTTGTTAAAAAAAAATGAGAAAATCCAAAAATATTAGTTTTAGTTAGTGTAAATTCAGAAATGGTGAAAACGGGGCTTACATTGTACTTCTTAATATTGCGTGAGGACACACAATAACTTAGTTTGGGGGATTTGATAAGTGCTTAATTACACATATCTTTTACCTCTAAAAACGAGCTTAAATGACCAAAAACAGACAAAAACTGCCAAATATATGTTTGTTTTGCATTTGTATTGTGCAGGAAGTGGATATCAACAAAAAGACAGAAAACCAAGCCAAAATGACAAAACTGAGCATGGAATGAGAGATAGACTTGCAAAATCAAGGCCAAAGCCCAAAAAGTCAAAGTCAAAGTCAATCCAATGAATCACAGTCAAACCGGAGCCTAGAACTGGAAGAATACTCATTGGATTAGCAATCTTAACCCAATCTACTGGCCGGGGAAAGCCCAATAGTATAACTATGAAGACTGTGAAGACCAAATGGGCCCTCAATCAATTTCAACAGCCCATTTGTGTGCAATTGACAAAGATGTGGACGGAGACTTTTGAAGGCCCAATCCTAGCCCAGTTACAGCCAATCGTCAGCATGAACACACAAAACCCACTGAACCTTATGGGCCTTAAAAAAAAGACCCAATAACATACTGCCTAAACCTTATTGGGCTAGACTCAACTTAATTGGCCCATACAACCCAATAGCCCAACACAAAACAAGAACCCAAATAGCAACCCATGCAAACCCAATGCCAAACCCAAGCCCGAATAACCTTTTAAAAAACAATAAGGACCAAAAATGTTAATTTTTAAACTTATTTTTATAAAGAAAAAGAGCAAAAAAAAGAATCCGAGGGACCAAAGCTGCCAATTGTTTGAAAGTGTTCTATTTCCTCATTTTAGTATTAAACTGCAGGACCCAATATTGCCATTACCCAAAACCCTTTTAACTTCTTTTTGTATAAAACGACAATGACCATAATGTGGTCAGAACTTTCCAAACCCTCCTTTTATAACGAAATCTTTTTCGCTTAAATGAAATGAAAGAGAATGAAAGATGAAGGGCTAGTATTGCATCTTTTTCATTCTTTTCTTTTAAACAAACGAACCATAACTGTACCCATCCCCGTTTACCGCCAAAACCATACCACCTCTCCCCCACGGTTTCTAGCCCATACCACCTCCCTAGTACACTCACAGCTCACCCCTCACCATTTCCCACAACCCAATACCCCTATAACCATGCCCACTTGGCAATTTACAAAAACCCGCACCCCCTTCAATGGTGAGATGGTGTACAAGAACCAATGGAAGGCTAGGATTGCTTGGGAAGCATTGCACACTCACAACAAGCTCATCCCATGAGCCAGAAGGCTTTGAGACTTCTATAAAAGAGAAGAGAGCAAGCCGAAATCAACACACCACTTTACCTTGTTTTTTTTTAGTTAAATGTTTTAAATTATGTATTTTTCTTAAGCAATTAGTGTAACTTAGCTTCAGTTAAAAGTTTATGTTGTAATATTTCTATCTCTAATAAAAAAGGGTTTAAATTTCATTTAGCTTAATTCAAATTTTCTGTTTTATCTTATGCTTAAATCCTGTTTACTTAGCTTAGTTAGTTCATAAGTTTGTTAGTTTTAAGGCTGGTTTAGTTTAAAGTAAAGTTAGAATTTCCCTTTTCATTTCTGTCTTACTAAGTAGTTTAGGCCTAGTAGAGTAAGTATCTTATTTTTCTTAATAAGCTATAGATTTTATAGCTTAAATAGCTTAAATAGGTTAGAATTAAGTAGAGTAGATATTAGGTTTAAGCTGCTTTAGTTTTAAAAAGACTTTAGGTGCAATTTAGATTTGACAGTTTTTTATTAAGAGTGTTTTGGGATTAGCCTTGTTTGACTCTTTAAAGTCAACTGCACCATGTCAATTCTTTCATACAATTGTCTTAGGTTATGAATAGCAATTTTAAATGAAGTTTTAAGAATTAGACCATTGAAATATAAAGTTAGAGCTTTAAGTTTTGTAATTCCATCACCTAGAGCATTTTTCAGTTTAAGTAGCTTTAGATTTTAATAAGCCTTTAAGAATCTCACTTAGTTAAGTTCATACATGAATGCATTTAGTCATTTGATCAAGAGTTTTTAAACGATGAGTTTAGCTGCCATTAGTGCTAATTACCAATGGCAACCATACAGCATCAACAGAGCCTAAGCTGTTATAGTCTCTTAACAGTTTTATACTATAAACTAGGTCATTTTTCAGAATCATTTTCTTGTAATTTTTGTTAAAGCCTTGGTAATTTTAGATTAGACCAACTCTAGTACAATAACTTAAGCACATTAAGACTGCTTTGTTTCTCTCAGTTTCATCCAAATATTAAGCTCAAATAAGCAAAAATCCAAAAATTTAGTTAAACAAGCACTTTCTGTGGCAGCAATCTAATTGCTGATTTTCTAGCTTATTCTTTGGTTAAAAATGAAAAGGTTGCCTTTATTAAATTGTTTAGTAAAGCCTCTTTAATAACTTTGATAGTTTAAGTTTTGGCTGAAAGCCACTTTTTTATAAGCAAAATTAGCCAAATTCCTAGGGTCCTGTTGAACTTTTCTTAAGTTTAGGTTAACCCTTTTCTTCTTCTATAGTGTAAAATTACAAATATTAGCCCCCTACCCTATAGTTTACTTTCTTCCATTTCTACCCTGTCCTTTCTTATTAATAAAATGAAAATTAAAAGTTTAGTTATTAGTATATATTAATTAGGTATTATAATTTAATTAAGCAATTAGGGTTCAATTACCAATAGAAATTGGCTTTTTGTTTCCCATATATTTTCTGCACTTTTAGTTTATAAAAACTATTTTTTTCTATATTTTTTCCGAGTTAAATTTGTATTTTCTAGCAATTATAGTATTTAGTTATTACTTTACTTTTTCTTATAAAAATTATAACTATAGAAAAATAGTTGAAAAATTAAAAGTCTTTTTGCATTAATTTTCATTTTAAATCTAGTATTTTTGAAAAATAAAAGAAAAATTTTAGTGTTAATTTTTAGAAAAAGTTTATTTTTGTTAATTAATTAAATCTTAGAAAAATCATAAAAAAATCCAAAAATTAATAAAAAAATATTTTTCTTTTTTATAAAATTTTCTTTTGTCATTTAGTGTCTAGGAAAAATATAAAATTCAGTGTAGGCTTAATTTTTCTTAAATTTCAGTCTTAGACCCGTTTTACCGAGTGCGTTTTACCGTTTCTTTTCGTTTTACATTCAAACAACCTCCGTTTTAGTTCTAGTTTTCTTTATTTTTCAAATTAAGTTAATTAGAATTTAATTTTGATTTTTTAATTTAATTTAGCATTTATTTTTCTTAATTTTTAATATTAGGGTTCCCCAATAACTATTTCTGTTCCCCGTATTTTAGTATAGATTTAATTTTAGGATTTCCCTATAACTAATTTTGTTTCCCGTAGTTTTTAAGATCTCCATTTCCTATATCTGTCTCCCGTAGATTAAATTAGGTTTTATTTAATTAATTTCAGCTACATCAGTGTTTCCATCATATCTAAATATTCTCCATCATTCAATTTCTCATCAAACCAGGATTACTTTCAATTGCAGCCTCGTTGGGACATACGACCCGGGAATATCTCTTCCGGAATCTTTTTATCATTGATTCTTATATATTTAATCTCTTTGTGTAGATTTTGACCTTTTGCCTTGGTTAAGGGCATTTGGTTGAGATTTGCATTTGTGTTATTTTATATGTATACTATTTGACGAATCAATGATCCACTGTCTTTGGAGATATGGTCAATTACTTTTCCTGTTAGTCTCCAAATCCAGCATGCTGAGGACTTAACAGAATTTTCCCCATTTCCTATAGCAGCATTAACTAGTGCTTTTGACCCAGCAGTAGTTACATTGTTAACTCTAGCAGTTTTAACCTTTTCATTAAGATTATTGGTTTTAGCTGCTGATTTTTGGTTAAAAGCCCTTCTTACTGGTGAATGTGCTTTAAAATAAGAATATTTTATGGGTGATGCAACATTTACTTTTGGTTTAAGTGCAGCAGTATTAACATGCCTGGCATACCTATTGATGGCAGCTATTGCTCTTGGAGAGGCTTTGCTTAAGCAGCATTACTGGTACTAGTCCAGACATTGTTTGCAAAACTGCTTGTGAAAACAAAATTTCTTTTAGGATGTGGGTGAGTCAATTTGTTTTGGTGATTCACCCTCTGAGCATTGTTCCATACTGGTCTAACTTCCCTTTGACCAGTAACCCTTCTCATATTATTCAACACATATTTTCCAACCATTTTATTCTCATAAAAGTTACAGTCCTTGATTAAATGGTTAAGACTTTCACATACAAAACAAGCTTTCTTATTGAACTCAAAACTATTTCCTAGTTTCTGACTCATCATTTCATTCTAGTTTCTTCTATTATTCCTAGGACTTTGATTTTTCCTAAGGTTTTCAGCTTGCCTATATGTGTGTTGTTCAATAACAGATTTCTAAGTATTTTCATCTGATTTAACAAAATTGATTTTAACATAACTAGGTTTATTATGTTCAAATGAAGGTCTAATCATACAATCATCATCACTATCAAACCCCACTCGTTCACGATAGGAATCACTAGGCCCTAACATCTTTAGTTGTTCCCAAACTATCCTTACTAGACTTAGATGCAGTTGATTCAATTCTAGGCACACTAGAGATAGTTTTACTCACTTTCGTCTTATAGACAGAATCATCTAATCCAGCAAAGGATAAGTCAGGTTTTGAGGGCATGTAGTTCCCAGTGTAGGGAGGGGGAACTGCATGATATCCATCAACCTTCTTAAACCTATCATTTACTTGATTATTTTCCTCTTCAATCTCATTCACACTACTATCAGATGCCCTTTTAAACACTTCACTTTTATTCAGATGACAATCATGCAATTCATTTTTATTCATTTGACTGTCAAAACCAACACCAGACTTGTTATTAACACTTATTTGACTGTTTATCAGTTTAGTTAGCTTCATAGATGATGTTTCAAACTTTTCTAGTTTAAGTTTCAAATCATCTTTCTCTTTTAAAGCTTCTTCTAACTGATTTTTAAGGTCTTTGATAGAAATATCTTTCACTTGGACATCATACTTTAAAAATGCAATATATTCTTCATAAACAACTTCATTCTTTTCATGAACAACTATCCTAGCTTCTAATGATTCTAATCTTATTTGATAACCTATAATTTCTAGATTAGATTTATTAAGAGCTTTACGCTGTTGATCATACTGTTTTTGAAGAGCTTCATATGATTTTAAACAATATTTAGAGCAAGTATGTACCTTAGAGTCAGAACTTGATAAACTTGATGAACCTTGAGATGTATAAGCCATTAGAGAAAAGTTTGTAATGCCTTCTTCAACTTGAAAGCTCCAATCATAACCACCTATCCCATCTTAAACAACCAAGGAATTTGTAGTAGATGTATCCACTGGTGCATTCCTTCTTGGAGAATCTCCATTTCTATTCCCTTGATTCCTTGGTACCCTGCATTCTCTAGCAATGTGACCTCTCCTGTGGCAGTTGTAACATTCAACCTTTGTCTTATCAAAGCCAACAGTTTCTTTCCTATTGAAATTCAGATTCCTTCCTGTCTTCTTAAAGAATCTCTTCACCCTCATGGTAAGCATGGCCACCTGTCATTTGAGATCCATCTCTTCAAGATCATCAGTATCAATCTGCTCTAGATCATTATTGTCCAATTGTAGACTATTAGATTGATTAGCAAAGAAGGAGAACATGACATCATCAGCATAAGTTGAGGAAGGAGCTTGTCTCTATGAACTAGCAATAGAAGCATCATGAGTAGTATTAACTGCTTTATTAGTACTGCTAGTGTTTTCTAAAGATACAAAAGCCACATTCTGAGAGTTTGAGCTTGAGCTTGATTGGCCTTTAATCTCAGATTCATACACCTTCAGATTATTATACAAATCATCGATGCTTAATGTGTCTAGATCAGATTTGTTTCTCATGATTAAAACAATATTGTTCCAAGCTGATGGTAGACTTCTCAGCAACTTTAGATTTGCATCTTCTTGAGAGATAACTTCACCATGAATTTCCAATTGGCTGATGAGTTTCTGAAACATATCATAGGTTTTATCCAGTCCTTCAGATCTTGATGCAGCAAAATTCTCATATTGCTGCTTCAGAATGGTTTTATGCATTTTCTTTGATTCCTTTTGATTTCAAACCTGGCCTTGATTGCTTCCCATAAGGTCTTTGCATCCTTGATTCTATGAAACTTCAATAGGTGCTTATCAGGAATAGCCAACAACAGAGTGCTTTTTTGCTTTCAATTCATTCTTTCTTGCTAGCTTTTGTTCAGCAGTTTTAGGAGGAATAGGACCTTCAGTACCAGCACTAGCTGATGCAATTGCAGGTGCATCACTATTCATGATAACCTCCCATAGAGCATAATCAGTGTGAGTAAGATATTGCTCTATTCTCATGCTCCAGAGATCATAGTCTCCTGTTTTGAGCATAGGAAGTTTTAGTGCATACACTATTTGGGTAGTTTCTGATTGTGACTCCATCTTTTCTTTGACTAACAGATCTTGTGTAGATCTAGTGTACTTCTTATTCAAAGTTTCTTAACAAGCTCTGATACCACTTGTTGATCTCTTTTGAATAGATCTTACTTAGCTTGTTAAAGCTTAGTTGTGTTGGATAGATCCAAGACAACTATAATAGAAACTAAGATTATGAATACTACAAACTATGCGGAATCTAGCTTGTAATACTAAGAAGAACAATGAAATAGTAAAAACAAGATCTTGCTAAACTTTCAATATATTAAACACAATCAAAGTTACACAGAATAACCTTGAAACTATGAATACTAATTATATTTGCTATGAAAACTATATAAAACTTGATATATAGATCAATGTCGTATTTTTGAATTTAAATAATAAAATAATATTTAATTATTTTATTTATTTAATAAATTCACTAAAAGACAAAAAATATATTTTTTCTCGAAACTTCTCTAATGTGTTTATTATGAGTAAACGTTTCATTTTCAACCGTATAATGATTATTTTGAAGTGACTAAGGTGTACCGAATAGACTTGTCAAGATATATTTATAAATATTTATTTATATTACTAATCTATTTTCTCTAAATATTTTAGTATGTATTATCAGGGAATGAGATTGATATGATTGTAAAAATAAGTTGTCAACCATCACGCCACTAAACTATTTTAGGTAATTGTACAACGCGTCAAAAACTCTATGCATCAAACGTGAAGATTGTTTTGGAATTGGATGATTTAAATTGAGACATTAACTGGACTATGTCGTGTGTGGGTGTCGTTGCATTTGCTTGTGTGATTGAGATTTGGTTGCTAAAGACTTGCTTGAGGTGAGTTCTTGTTGGAAACACGAAAAGTGTCGGTCACTTCCAAGTTGTAATAGTCTTAGCTCGTAGTTTATGTCTTAATTAGATTAGTAATCTAGTCCGGCCCAAGACCCATGGGAAGCCCATTAGAACCCATGGGCCGGCCACTATAGGTACTATATAAGCCCCTCTCCTAGCCTTGGAGAGGGTTGGTTGTTCCATTTTTCCATATTCCATTTTTATACAATTCATCCATTTTCCATCCAATCTCTCTCTAACATCACAACCCACATCTCACTATTGTTCTTGGTTTGATCATAAGATTACTAGAATTCTACAATTGGTATCAAGAGCCATGGAGTGGTGTGTTTAGTTTTTGTGTTTGATTTGTGTTCAAAAACCTTTACAAAGAGCAAAATAGTGATTCAAAATTTTTGGCTTAAAAACCTTAAAGTTTTCATTTTTATTGTTCCTATAGGGTTAGTAACACTAGTTGTACAAGAATTTTTTGCTAAAAACCATTAAAAATCGTGTTTTTTTACCGTCGTGACCCACAGATCCACCTAAAAGGTAGACGGATCCACCATCCCTGGATAGTGGCACCTGACGCCAAGTTTTGGGTTTCAATAAAAAACCTACCCAATTTGCTTAGTTTTTCACCCAAGCTTTTAACAACCTTTCTTCCACATTATTACACACATTTAGGATCATTATAAACAAGTTTTTATAATGTAAAAACACAATTAATCATATCATCAAAACCCCAATAACCCTTGATCATAATGCTTCTAACTTTTATTTGTTGCAAGCATGATTCTACATGATCCTCCATTCAAGCAAGCTTAGAGATCTTGCCATCATCATCCACCACATACCTACATATATGAAGATCCATCACAAAAAGCCAAGAGACTTGTCATCTTCATCAACAACATCATGCTTAGTGATCTTGATATTTTAGATTAGGCTTTTACATCCAAT
The DNA here is from genome assembly GCA_026074375.1 of Tanacetum coccineum. NCBI lineage: Eukaryota > Viridiplantae > Streptophyta > Magnoliopsida > Asterales > Asteraceae > Tanacetum > Tanacetum coccineum. The sequence goes on from BQNB010061894.1 coordinate 22,017, forward strand.
TGACAATTATATCTTAGATCATCATTATACATATTTGTTTATCAATAATTATACAACAAACTAGATGTTAGGTGGTTTATGTGTTTAGCCATAAAACACAAGGTTTGTTATGTTGGGCCATAAAACATAACGGGTTTTTGTGTTGTACCCGCAACGAAGGACTCGATATTGTAGGCTAACTACCGGAGTAAATAATAACGATATGTAGGTTGAGTACTACCTCCGAAGTAGTGGACTCGGTATTTAGCTTACTACTGGATAAAGTGTCAAGCGACATTGTAAATGGTTGTTCTCCCGACATAAAGAAGCCTTGTTGATCCTAGGAAGTAACTCTCGAGTTGGGTACTCGGGGAGTGGAGTAGGGCGAAGAGGAGCTTCATAGCCGAACCACTATAAATCATCGTGTTTGGTTTACGCTTTCTTTTACTTATCACTTTACATTAAATTTGCCTTTAATCACTTTAAATCTATTTTGCATTGCATCTATTTTTGTGTATGTATATTTGTGTTGTGATGATAATTGTTATGTTTTATAATCTTTAGTATAGTTTATTGTAGTATAATCTTTATTGATTTGTTTGATATTAATGATTTTAAGTTGATAATGGAAACGTATTTCAGTCCCCCCCCCCCCCCTCTACGATTCCACAATTGGTACCTAAAGAGACATGTCGCTCTTAGTTTATCAAAATAATGGTTTTAAAAAAAATAGCACTGTCCATGGTAATCAAATTCCTATCAATCGACACATAAAGAGAAAAAGTTCTTTGTTTAGAAGGCATAACAAGAGTTGGGTGATGTATAAATTAATAAAGTGTTATAATAGCTTGAAGTTCTTTTAAAGAGTCTCAAAAAAGTGAATAATATGTCTAAAAGTGAAATAAACGTTTCTGCCAAAAATTTACTTCTTCTGCGACTTACGATCCACCAAACCCTGGATCCGTCCATGTAGATCCGTCCATACGGTTTTCAGTTTTTGTCAAACTTCAAAAATTCATAGAAAATAAACCGTGCGTCGGATTTTGATTATTCAAAAACCAAAATTGAAGTATTTTGAATGTACTTTCCAATGAAATAGGTCTTAATTAAAAATTCAAATTTTAAGTTTGTCAAATAAGCAAAATGCCATAGAGTGTCCAAAACTAAAATTTTGTTTTAGCGTAAAAAGTTGATTTTAACCTTTCCTTTCGAGTCGGACACTTCTAATTTGTTTACTTTTGAAAGTTGGTGTATTTTATCATTGGAAAGTAAATGTATTTTTTTAAACTTACTAATGAGGAGAAAACTAATTTATTTATAAATAAAATCAAGCTATGCATACACTGTTACATTTAATACACAAAACGAAGTGCAGTATTTATGTGTGTTATGCTAAATGATTGTTTGTTCCACTTTGCATCTTAATATCGTTAATCAATCTTTGATACGCTTATTTCAATTAGTATGTGAGCTTCATTGTTTAGATTTAGCATAATCTCGTCATGTGTGTTATTTATTAATGTTCTTCTATATGCGTCAATTGATCTTATGGAAGATCTCTTGCACTAAGTTAAGAAATTGCTTTTGCATTGCATATAGATATAGATCACTATGTTTACAAATGTTATATCAGCATTTTATAAATCTCATAATTTAAGTTAACCCACTTAGGATTGAGAGCTAAGCAAGTTTGTCAAATCTTTTGAATAATATTGTATTGCACGATTATCGTGCTACTACTTTAACTGATAAAATGTGTCACCACTATATATTCAACACTTCTATTTTATCAAAGTCTCATCAAAGTCTCTAGATCATGTCATCCCATTATCTTGTTTAAACATAGGTTGTTTAGACAAGATAAAAGATCATAATAACACATTAGTATGTAATAAAAGAAAAATGTGTTTTGAACTTAGTTTGTTCTTGCATTAGTCTAATTCACAATCACAACTAATAAGTATTTGAATTAAAATGAACATATAATTTCTTGTAATCCTAAATTTGAAAGATTAACTTTCTTGGTAAGAAGACACTTTTATTTTAAAGTTTTATCTTCGAATAAATTTTCACATTAACATTAACTTGAAATGAAAATATCCACTCTAGTCAAAAGCTTGAAAATATTATATAAACATGTAGTAATTTCAAAAAAGATTCATAATTGGCTTTTAAAATGACTAAGAAAATTTTATGTGACTCTTAGAAGATCCAAAATCCTAAGCAAATTGTACACAATAAATAAATAAGTGTTTTCTCCATGTAAAATAATAACGACAATAACCATACTAAAGAAACAAGTAAACTCATCATTTTAAATGATCTCACACTTAAGACTAGTCTTAGGCTTAATGGAACACATAAGGAAAATCTTTTAGTTTTATCCTTTTTAAAAAGAGTGTTTGTGAGGGTCAAGAAAGATTTTGGATATATATCGATTAATTATTCAAATTATGATTGATATCATTTTTCAAATCTAATTGCCGAGCTTTTGAGTTTGGATATGAAATGGGATTCATTATTTGTCTAGCTTCAAGATTATATCAAAACCATAACAAAAGATATTACTCGAATTACATACTCAATTCACACTATGTGATATGAAAATTATGTCATCCCTTTAAAGAAAAAAAGATAATACATCGGTTCATAACTTTACACTTGTGATAATGATTGTTATATTGAGTCTTCATAGTCCAATAGGAGTGTTCCTATTATTAAATAATAACATGATTAAAATGCAACTCACAGTAGGATTGACACTATGGATGTTTCGTCTGAGATTATTCAATTAATTTACCTTGCCAATGCATTTGGGTAAAGTTGTCATTCTGAAAAACCAAACATTATCAAATAACAATATAAGTAAATTGCTCATACAATTCAAAAGCACGAATCAAGACTCAAATTCACTTTTTGTTATAACCTTTTTCCTCTATGCCAAATAAGCATAACAATAATTTTAACTAAGTATTTAAACCAAGAATAATTCAATTATCTAAGATTAGGATTAGGAATTATGGACAATTTTAGAAAACCATTATTTTGCTTTCTTTCTATAGAGTGATTTGTAAGTGGACTTCGAATATAAAGGATAATTAATTATTCCAAACTATAAATAATCTTATTATTCTATACCAAATTAACACAATTTCGAAATCGAGACAAGGAGTCGAGATTGAGAATATTATCTAGATAACATAAATGCAAAAAAAAACCGTAGATATTTTTCCGAGTCTACAAGAAACTATTATTAGTTATTACATGAAAATTACGAAATCAATCAAAAGATGAAAAGAATAATCATTGAATTGCAATTCACACTTGTATTTACGATGCTTTGTTACGTCTAAATGTTCATAATGCTTGCTTTAATTAAGCAATTGGTCAAAAATAAGCTAAAATAGCTAACACACTTCCTAGAGGGATTGACTTTGTAGAAATTCCATATCGGAAAATTCACTACCAACTATATCCATTGACGCTCAAAAACTTGAGGTCGAAATCCTAAAGTTCAAACCAAGAACCCTTATAACATATATAAGCTTCTCCTATTACTAAAAAGTTAACACCATCGCCCAAATAACAAGAAATCATGTTTTGTCTGTTTTCAGAAAACTTTGCGACCTACGGTTCCTCCCAAAGGGAAGATCCGTCTTTGATTTAGGTAGATCCGTCTGTGATCATCAAATTTGAATATATTCCTTTTGTCATTTTGTACTTGTCTAAGGTCTAACAAACATGTAACTAACCTTTAGTACATCATAATTTCTATAATTGAAAATTCACAATATCTATTGAGGTAAATAACCTTAATAAGAATACTTTCAAAGAGATATGCAAAGATGCATTCGTAGAACGCTTTAATGTAGCACATTCCACCTTGTCACACTTAAGTATACTCCTAAGTCCTAGAAGACTCAATCTTGTTTAAACTCACGACATCTTGCTTGCTCTCTTATTTAACCCTAGGATTGTACACGTCATGATTAGGATTATGAGAACCGGAATTGAAACATATTAGTTGAGTCATATTAGGCCAAGTATTAGTGGACAATTCAAATTTCATCTTTGCTACACTTCATTAGGAAAATGCGGGAATTCTATTTTATTCTAAAATGAGAATGACTACTGGAGAATCTATTGTGACAGAAATACAATTTAACCTAACTGTTGAAAATGCTTCCTCCCCAGGGAAGGAATATTGGGTTCGTGGTATAACCCATAAAAATGGTAGTATTTAGCCTGAATTGAGCACCACTAGTGATAGTCTCATATTCATTCTCTAACTTGATTAAATGGCTCTTTCTAAATATGCCTAATGTTAGTCTACATTGATGAACTTTGTATTTCATTAGGATTGCTCATTAAACAAGTAGTAATTAGGATTCTCCTTAGTGACCTAGACTACTTGCACATCGCATACGTATTTTTGTGATTTCAAAATATTAACTTGTTTCCCCCCCCCCCCTTTTTCCCCCCCCCTCGTGAAATATGATTATAAATCTTCATGCTAGCTTTGATACCTCAATGAGATAACCTGCTTCTTTGTTGAATGCAAATTATTTAAAAATGGCTTTTGTTTTTGGGTTAGCAATCCCGGTTTAATATCTAATAATTTTATATTTATGGATAACGTGTTATTAAAATGCAAAAATGGTAACAATGTTTTTGTATGATCTATAATATAGTATATATAGAAAATATATATATATAAATATATAATAAAATATATATATATGTGACGTAATCATTGTCTTATGTGAGCTTTTATATGATCTACGTGTCTCTCTTGTGCACCCACACTATATCATTAGGTCCGTCTATCTAGATAAACATATAGACGTCACATAGTCTTATACATTAATATATTTGATTGTTATGATTAATACATTTAAGCGACTTAGTGTCTTTTGAGTTTAGGGTATTGTCTCGTGTCACTAAAATTTATTGAGTACACATGCATAATCATCTTAATCCCTAAGGATTTTAGTATAGATCTTTGATCATTATCTTATTTATTTACTTGATTCTTTTCTTCACGAAACACTTTCTCCGTCCCTCATCGTAAACGGTCAAACACTCAAAACTCCCCATAGTAACTCGTTCCCACTCCTTTGTTACTATATCAACCATCTCATATCTGTAGGGATCCGCTCCTTAACTATAAACGATTATATCACTCATTTTTCATACCTAACTTATTACACGAAAACCTAAATCACACACTCCTAACAACTATAATAGATGGCTAATATCTTCACTTCACGCATTTCCTGCTACCACACCTTTAAGATACCCTCATAACTCATCATATGATGTTCCTATTGAACAAGAGCAATGCTTGAGAAGATCTATGTAACTTCACGATTGAAGATCATCGTATGCTAACCCTCATCCCTCTTGACATTGTCAAACTCATCGGTTCCGTCATCTTCTGTTTTCTTCTTTATTTGTTTTTATTATTCGACACGTTATGTCTAGATGAGCACAAGATAAGTGGAAGGGAAAACAAACTCGTTCACATATAGATCTTTCACCAAATATTCTTAAGAACTCACAAATGTGATTCTTATTCCCTATAAACCGATTCAAATGAATCTTTACCCTACAGACTCATTTCTTTTTCAATCACACATGCACACCTCGTTCACACAAACCAAATTGGTACCAAGATTATAACCGTTCTTTTCCCCCCGTTATAGAAGGTATCTATTTGAGTCACGGGTAACATGTTGTGGTTAGGACATCGATCAATTGAAAGCTTATAACGTTCCCAAGCTTCGAACAACGACTCATCGGGTCTTTGACGGAAATTTGTAATATCATTTCTCAACTTGGTCACCATAGAGGGTGGGAAGTATTTTCCGAGAAAGATTTTTGCCATTTGGTCAAAAGAGTTGATAGAATTCCTTGGCAAACGATCAAACCATTCGGCGGCACGATCTTGCAAGGAGTAAGGGAAGAGATGTAGACGAAGGGCGTCATCGGAGACCCCATTTACTTTCATGCTTTGGGTGACATGCAAAAATTTGTCGAGATGCTTGTTGGCATCATCACCCGGTCCGCGAAATGGACACGAATTTTGAACTTGTTGAATCATGTCATTCTTAAGTCCAAAAGTCGTTGCTTGAATTGCAATCGGAGCAATTGGTCCACCTCGACCATCTAAAGACGGTTGGCACAACTCCTCCATAGTCCGGAGGTCGGGAACTGGTAAACCACCTCCTCCGGCGGGAGGTGGTCCGGCACCACCGGCTCCATTAGCGGCCATGTCAAAAGGTTCTTCAAAATTAAAAGGTTCAACAACTACCGGTGGGGCTTGTTGTTGAGGACGGTTTTGATTTCGAGATTGGGAACGAGTGCGCATGCACTCAAAATATAAAAAGAAAATTTACACTAATTTTTTTTGGTTTTTTCAACAATTTTTCACAGTCTATTTTAATAACGGACAAGACACTTAAACCTAATAATCAAAAAGCTTCACGGTAGCTCTTTAAAAGAATTAACTTTTAAAGGTGAGCCGTACGTCGCTAGTGACACAAAAGGCAAGTTTTAAATCTTTGGTTCGGGAACTTATTAATGGATAATACTTCAGTTGAAAGTATTATATGTTGGTGTTCTTTTACCAACTTGATGATTTTTTTATTTCTTTTTAAAGACAATTTTTTTATCTTTTTGGTTTTTTCTTGATTTATAATTATACTTAAAAAGAAATGAAAAATATTTTTGTATTTTTATATTTTTAAAGAAAATAACTTCACAACGGAAGGATCTTCAAAGCACTAATTTTCAAACTTCAAAATGACAAACGCTTATACACTCCTCCCCGGCAGCGGCGCCAAAAATTGATTAAAGTAAATTGTTACCCTTTTTATATATAAATAAATATATAATACTTATATATATATATATATAACAAGGATCAAAATCCACGAAATCAATGAAACCGGAAGTAGTATAGGATATGATATTCCCGGGTCGTAGTCCCAACGAGGAGTGAATTGGAAAGTCGAGAGTCGGTTTGATATTTGATGTTTGAATGAAAAAGGGATGGGTTTGATTTTCTAAAGCTACAAGAAAATTAAGGCAAATTACACTAAAAATGAGTAAATCATATAAATTATACTAAAAACGGAAACGGGAAGCTAAAACGACACACCAAAAACCTAAAACTTGAAATATTAATCCTAAGGTGAATTTTTTTACTTTACCTAAAAGTAATTGACTAAAAAGTAAGAATAAAGAAGACTAGAACGAAAACGGAGTTAAATTGAGTTCAAAAACGAGAAAACGAGAACGGGGTTTTAATCCCGTTCTTTAAAAAGTAAAATTTTGCAAAAATGACCCTACGAAAGTTTTTATATTTTTCCTAAGTGCAATATGACAAAATAAAATTTTCTAAAAAAGAAAAAAAAATGATTTTTATTTAATTTATTATAATTAAAAAACAGATTTAATGAAAATAAATGATAAAAAATAGCAAACGAAGTTGGAAAAATGTGAAAAAATACAGAAAAGTGTATTAAGGTGTACTGGTTCTATGAAAAATAAAAGCTAGAAAATTGGGCTTATAAATAAGCCGTAATAAGCTGAAAACAGCTTATGGGCTTAATGGGCTAAAATGGCCTTATAAATTAAATGATGCAACTCACTACCGGATGAGCTATTGTAGCACAGCGGTAGTGAGTATGTTATAAAAGTGTTGGTTGATGGGGTTGAGGTCCCGAGTTCGAGTCTTGCTCACTTGGGACCTCCCCTAATCCCAACACTTTTATTTCTCATTTTTTTACAACTTTTTTAAACAATCTGAAATAAGCAACTTTAAAAAAGACAAAAATTTTATAACTTATCAAATAAGCACGTAATAAGCAAAATAAGGTGGCAGTTTGCTAATTTTATACTAAAGCTAAAAAGTGCTAAACTGTTAGGCAGTTAAAGGCAAATAAGCAAATGAAAACTTAGTATAAGCTAAGATAGACAATAAGCAATATCTAATAAGCACTTAAGAACAAAAATTAGCAACTAAAATAAGCTAGAATGGCAAATAAGCTAAAAAAACTACTAAACACTTAAAATTTACTCTAAAAAGGCAAATAAGCTTAAATAAGCTCTAAACTAAAGACAATAAGCTAAAATGGGCTTAATCTACTCTAAAAAGCTAAGCTAATCCTAAATAAGCAAAAACAACAAGCTAATAAGCTTCAATAAGCAAAAATGCTTTGGCAGTACTAACTTGGAGTTAGTACTGTTAGGTGAAAAGCCCAAAAGGCCCTTTTTAGCTTAAAAATAAGCTTACTGAGAGGGGTTTTTTTGGGCTTTTGTTATAGGGCTAAAAGAGTAGCTTCATATGCTACTACTAGAAAAGCAAAAAAAACTAAGGTTTTACTACTAATAAGCAAGAAAAAGGGGCTTGAAAAGAGGCTTTTGCACCAGGGGAGATGTTACTAGTTTCAAAGGGGCTTAAAGCCAGCTTATAAATAAGCTGGCAAATAAGCTCAAAACTGAAAATAGAGTTAAAACAGATGAAGCATAGCTCTAAATGAGCTTATATTCAAATTTTTAAGAACTAAAAACCATTTAAACTATCTGATAAAATGGATTTAAAAGAGACTTTGACACTAAGACTTGACACTAAAAACTTTGACAGTTAAAAAAAAGACAAGTTAACCAAAAAACTTAACTACTTAGACACTTAAAATAGACTCAAAACAAGACTCAAAAAGTGGATATAAGAAAACTTAAGCTAAGAAGCTTATAAACTGTTTTTGGGATGACAGTTTCTAAGACCAAGTTAGAAAAAACATAAAAACAACTTTTTAAAATTAAAAGCTAAGAAAAATTTGTGAAAAACAACTTAAAACAGCTGGCCAAAGTTAACTAAGTGACCCATTTGGTTAAATAGCAAAATGACCCGTTTTGAAACACTTAACCCAAACACCCCTTAAACTTTTAAAAGTGGTTTTTAGACTGATTAAAAGGGTTTCTAAGCAAAGATATTTAAGGACATTTAGTAACAATACCAAGATAAGCCAAGATAAGCAAATTTCGCACTAAACATGATAAACTAGCATAAATAAGCCAATAGAAACAAGAAATAAGCATTAATATAAGCTAAAACAGATAAGCACTATATTAAGATATTTTTCATAGTTTTGAGCAGTTTTAAAGTAAGACTTGAACAAATGGCATATAAGCAAAAATTTAAGACAAATAAGCTTTAACAAGCATAAACAAGTAATAAGAACAGCAAAATAAGCAGAAATAAGCTATGCTACAGTAATAAAAATTTAAAAAGTGCACTTACCAAACCCTTTCTCTAAATAGGGTTAAATAAAGAGTCTACAAGCTTTAGCTTGTTTAAAACAAGCTTGTGAGAGTCCATAAGCTTTTCCACAACTAGCTTATCATCCAGTTTAAGCTGAGGTACTTTTGAGGGAGGATTTTTTTGGTTTTTATAAATTTTCTTAATACTTTATATACTTAAGTGGCTTTTTGTTAAAACAGGTTGATTAAATGCCTAAATGAGAGCTTAAAACAACTTTGAGATACATTAAGACAATAAGAAAACAAAGGAATTTAAACTTAGACTTTTTACTTAAAAACTCAATTTTTCATTAACTTAAAAAAAGAAATTACAATACTTGGGAATTTAAAAGTGCATAAAAACTAACTGAAACTAAACTAGGTTAAAAACTACATATCCCACAAGGGCTTACAAATGCCCTATTTATACAAGAACTAGGAAGATTCTAGGTCTTGGCCTGTGCTTCTTTGTAGAGAGACTTCAGCTTGTGTGTTTGTTGTGTGAGTGAGCCACAATCACCATCTATGCCGTCCATTTTGAGTAGCCAACAAGTCTTATGATCATAACCATTGATTTCTTGTCATTTTCCTTTGCCGAATGAGGGAGTTGGGGATTGCCAAGGTGGATTTTTTTGGTGGGATAAGGTGGTAGGATAAGGTAGACAAAGGGGAGAAGAAAAAGGGATTGTGTTTTTGTCTGGTGTGAGAGGTGGGGGAGATGATGAATAGTGCCAAAATTTGGGCGGGAAAATCTGTTTATACCGTTTAAGGTATAAACAGGGGTGAGTTTGGATAGATGGCAGGAATGGTCCTCCATTTTGTATGTTTTAATTGCAAGACTCGTCCTTTGGTGATACAAGTTTAGGGGGTTGGCAGTTTTGCCCCCTAAACTTGTATATGTTATTTGCAGTCATGGTCCTTGTGTGGTATAAGTTGAATGTCTTGGCAGAATCAGTCCCTCAACTTATAGTTGGGCTTTTTGCTTTGTATAAAATAGCTTAATGGGTCGACCCGACCCATTAAATGGGTGCGGGTGGGCCCATTAAGTATTTCTTCATTTTTGGCTATATCTTTGACTTTTGGCTTTGTCGGGGTTGACTTTTTAGTTGACTTTGGCTTTTCCATTCCGTGCTCGGTTTTGTCCGTTTTTGCTTGATTTTTCGTCCTTTTGTCGGATATCCGTTTCCTGAACAAAATAAGTGAAAACATACAAATACAATGTATTTTTGGTACGTTTTGGGTCATTTAAGTCTGATTTTAATGGTGAAAGGTATGTGTAATTAAACGCATACCAAATACTAAAAAACGTCAACATAAAGTTGGTGAGCTCGTAGGTTTAAGTAGCAAACCCACTTGTTGTGCATAAAGTTTAAGTAGGACAAAAGCGAGAAGATATGCATATACGAGGTTTAGTATTATCACACAATAACGAATCACATAATAGAAATCAATAGTGTTGGGTGCATCTTCCTAAAGGTATATTAGGCGCCCTACCTAGATACAATGGGCGCCTCTTCCCGAAGGTCAATTTAAATACGCAGTAACACACATATAGCAATATAAATGCACATATTGTCCAAGTAAAAATGGTGTAACACAACACAAAACATTTATAATATCATTTGAGTATCATTTTCCCTCTAGAAAAACATAAGTAAAAAGGGGCTACGAAGACTCACCTTAGGCAAGTGGTGAATCGGAATAAATCAACAAGTGAAGGATGAGCACGAAAGTCATATATGTGACCTAGTTGGAATATAGTGCGCTTTAGGTGCAAGTAAACAATAGTGAAAAGATGCATATGCGATATTTATAAAGTTCTCATCACCCGAACATGTTTGCGTTTTAGTCATGTAAGTCAAAACGTAAACTCGTAAGAGTTATCTAGTTTTTATTAAGTTTCGATGCTAAAACATAAGTTACTATTCTACAAATCTTTAGAATCCCGCACATTATCCGTTTCCTAAATATTTTCGTTTAATTTATCTCGTCTAAAACACACTAAGTAATCTACCAAAAATCTAGTTTCTAATTTTTATTTGCCATTATATTCTTTACTATTATTTTTAAGTCACCAGCTTTAATAAATCTTATTTTGCTTACTTAATAATATTTTTGAAAGTTTCCGACGCACATATAACTTATATAAGTGTTACTACAATATTTGTTAAGGATTTTATAGCTCATCCGGACTCGAAAACGCCCAAAAACCTAATTTTATGTTTCAATCAGCTCACTTTTGTTAGCCAAATTTTTGCAGAAAGTTTATAAAATTTCCAGATTTTAGTCTGACTTTATAAGGGCGTAACTCCTTCGTTATAAGGATTCACGGAATGGCCAAAAGCGACATTTTAAGGAAAATTCCCGTTCTACAAGTTTTCTCTTATAAGTTTTGCCCGACTCGGGCCTGAAATGGGTCAAAAACACGAAAACGTAAACTGGACAGAATGTGTTTAAAACAGTTTGGCTGGAAAAGTCACTTGTTTTTATCCGAACTTCATTTGGTCATAACTCACTTGTTTTAAGTCGGATTTTAACGGTTCTTATACCCACGCGTTAGTATTTAAGTATACTATCATATTTTTAAGGTTTGGACTTCTTAAAATAATTTTATCTGTTCGTTATACCTCATAACATTTTCGGACAACAAGTATTTTATGCCAAAACTACACCATATATTTAGCCGCAAACATCACAACTTCATTTCTAGCCTAAATCCCTTCCACCGATTGATACCAACACTCAAACAACTCCAAGACTACCTA
>BQNB010061895.1:0-36295 GCA_026074375.1 Tanacetum coccineum
TGTGATCGTAAGCCCAAACTGGAATCTTCCGTTTGAACTTATGTGTGATGCAAGTGATTTCACAGTTGGAGATGTCTTAGGTCAAAAAGATGGTAAAAACTTTCACCCAATCTACTTCGCAAGCAAAACTCTCAACCTAGCTCAACAAAATTACACCATAACCGAGAAAAAACTTATGGTTGTAGTTTTTGCATTTGACAAATTTAGATCCTATCTTATACTATCAAAAACTATTGTCCACACTGATCACTCAGCTCTTAAAAATCTGTTTAAGAAACAAGACTCAAAACCCCATCTTATTCGATGGATTATACTCATGCAAGAAATCGATGTAGAAATCAAAGAAAATAAAGGTACAGAAAATGTTGCTGCTGATCATTTATCTCGGATTGACAATAACGAGACAAGTGATTACAGTGAGGTTGACGATAACTTTCCTGGAGAAACCCTTATGGAAATTAACACCAGAGATGAACCATGGTTTGCAGACTTTGAAAACTATTTGGTGGGTGATATTATACCAAAAGGGATGACGTACCAACAAAATAAAAAATTATTCTCTGACCTCAAACACTACTTTTGGGAAGAACCCTATCTTTTCAAAGTATGTTTTGACGGTACGATCAGACACTGTGTATCTAGACCAGAAACCCGAACTATTTTAGATCAATGTCACCACGGACTAGCCGATGGGCAAGGTCCTAGATTCAGGTTTTTACTGGCCAACAATCATAAAAGAAGCCCATACTCTAGTTTGACTTTGTGAAGCATGCCAAAAGACGGGAAATATATCAAAACGTGATGATATGCCCTTAACCAACATTCAAGTATGTGAAATTTTCGATATATGGGGTATCGACTTTATGGGACCATTCCTAAAATCACATAAGTTTGAATACATTCTTATCACTATCAATGACGTATCTAAATGGGCCGAAGCTCAAGCTTTAACAACCAATGATGGCCGAGTTGTTATTACTTTTCTAAAGAAACTATTCTGCCATTTCGGAATGCCCAACATGTCTCTACATCATACCACCCTCAAACAAGTGGTCAAGTTAAAAACACAAAACAGAGTCCTCAAAAGAATTCTTGAAAATAATGTTAAAGACAATCCTGCTATTTGGTCAAGAAAACTTGATGACGTTATGTGGGCTTTTCGCACTGCTTGTAAAACACCAACCGGAACAACACCATACAAACTCATATATGGAAAGATCTGTCACCTGCCATTTGAAATTAAACACCACGCATACTGGGCACTTAAGAACTGTAACCCAGATCTCATTGTTACTGGTGAAAAATAAACGTTCCAATTACACGAATTAGATGAACTTAGACACCAAGCCTATGAAACTCTCGACTGTATAAGGCAAGAACCAAAGTCTGGCACAATAGAAAACTAAGAATGAGAAAAGAATTCAAACATGGAAACAAGGTTATGCTTTTTCACTCAAAGTGTAAATTCAAACAACCGAAGCTCTGATCTCGCTGGCTAGGACCATACGTAGTGAAACATCAATATCTATCTGGATATGTTGAACTATATGGAAAATATGTAAAAACATTTATTGTTAATGTCCTTCAACTTAAATTATATCATAAAGAAGAAGAAGATTATAATGACCAAAGGGAAGCAGTCACTTCCTTCTTTCCCAAAGAATGAACTCCTAAAGCAGGAGTCTAGCTAATGACTCTCTTAAAAAATTAAGCGCTTCTCGGGAGACAACCTGTGCTTTACTTAAGTGTAGAGGAGTCCCTCCTCCATAAAACTCCATTAGTATCATTTATTTTTCTTTCTAAAAAATATATAAGAAAAAACCTCAAAAATATTTTCTTTTTGTGTGTTTTTGTGTGTTTACTTTTATGCAAGTAATATAGCTTAAGGATTGGAAAATTATGAAGTATGTTCAAGGATAGCTCTCTCGCAGCTATATATTTCTATGCCTCGGAAAGTACTGTTTTTCCTTAATTTTCCCTACTCTCTAGTTTATCAGTTATCACATTGAGAGCAATGTTTAACTTAAGTGTGGAGGGGAGCCAAATAGGAAAAATTAATTATATCTCACCATGTTTTCCCTGCCAAAAATTTCTAACTGATATTTTACGAAAATCTTAATATATATGCTTTCAATATAAAAAATGCTCTTAGTAAGGCAAGTACACCCAGATTGACATTATAACTAGCACAACCTAGTCCACTAAATTATGAGAATTATAAGCCTTAAAAAATATTCAGCTACCCACCTTTGGTACCTAAGATAATTGATGCATTTAGCCTGTTCGAGTTAAGATTTGAATGCAATTTCAAGTGTCTCATCCATCGTTACGGCTGTGTATTTGTAATTTGTCGCCTTTCCTAGAACAGTGGTATTGGTTGATAATTATATTTGAGTGAGCCGGTAATTTAGAAGCTCTAGAACTTGTGCTTTATTATCATTTACTAGACCGAAGCCTGATCAATCATATGTTATTAATTCTGTAAGTTCCTGTTCTTGCATGCACTCCTTTTAGTGCTAAGTTGCTGAAGTACCTAGGTGAAGAAGTCAAAGTTAAAAGAAGAAGTTCTGTGCCAAGCCTTAGTTATCATTTTGGTATGAAAAAAAAAGAAGAAAAAAATATATATAGTAGTTCAAAGAAATAAAGGCTTAAGTTTCGGCACATGAAGATTTGTATATGCTATTATCCCTCATCAGTATCAAGTTTCGCCCTTCGGTCATGTTTATGTGTCAAGTACAAGCTTATGGTAGTTGTCTAAATTATGTCTGTGCAAATTGAGTGTCTTCACAAAAAAAAATATAGACCCTATCTGAGTGACTCGAGTGAATTACAAAATCAAACACATTCTCCTGTGAGGTGTTATGTTATATGTCTATGCCTGAAAAGTTAATCAATATGCAAACTCTTGCTAAAAAACTGAATTTTCTCCACGTCACGATAAATGATGTTATTTTCTCGCTTTGATTGCTTGAGGGCAAGCAATAGCTAAGTGTAGAGTGATTTGATAACGCCTAAATTATACATGTTTTCAGTGGCATTATTTATACATATTTTATCATTTCTCGTGAACTTTCGATACTTAATAGCATGAAATACTTGCAGGTTCACTTGAAGACATCCCGAGCTCAAAATAAACAAAGATCAAGTACTTATACACTTCGTCAAAATTAAACAAAGATGATAAAAAAGTATATTGGATGTTAAAGCTGCTGTGAGAGATAATGTCGAGAGGAGGTAGAAGTTAGGGGAAGAGAGAAGGGATAAGAAGTCTCAAGCGTGAAAAGGTGTGGGGGTGAAGTTGTGCCTCCGACAGTCGAGACGCCCTATTTGCGCCGCATTTTTCTCAAAGCACAAAAAAGTATTAAAAAGACCTCAATCAAAATAGTGCATTAACTCCCTAAGTACGCCGCACAAATTACTTTGTGCGCCGCACTTCCCATCTGGCTACGAAAATTAAATGAAGTCATAAATACTGGCGCATTAACACCCCATGTGCGCCGCACTTTCACCCTCTAAATAACTATTAATAGGAGACTAAATTTTCACCACAAATCATCACCTTCTTACTCATTTCCTCTCTTATCACACCACTCTCTCTCACCCTTTTGATATCCTAAATCATTTACAAGCTTCTCCCAAACTAAACACCATACTTTTGAAGAGATTCAACGACTAAACAACCAAGAAACGAAAGAAGAATTCATCTCCGTGAGTTTTCTTGAAAGAATGCAAGTTTCTTGTTCGAACAAGTTTAATGGTAGGAATCTACATAGCCCATGAGAGAGTAATTCTTCCAATGACTACTCTGTGAAGTATGATAATGAATAAGTGTTTGTTATGATTGTGTTCTCATTATCTCAAGCTTATGTTGCACAATATTATACTCTTATATTGACGGTTTTGCTTATCAACTTAGATGATTATAATCATATCGGTAATAGGTTCGAAAGACCCGTTATGATCTATACAGGTTTTAAAAGATATATCTATGGTCTTATCGTCTATGTCTGAGAAATCCCTTTGTATTGTTAACAAATAAGCTTTGATTAATAAGTTTAGTGGATCATTTGATGTGACACATTATGGTCTAGCCAATTTATATATAAGTCTTAGTTAATTAAATTATTTTGTTGAAAAATGTTTTCTGTCGTGAAATCTATTTTTATAAGTTTAAAGGTTCCATTTGGAGGTCTTAATCATATACCACTACTTTATTATAATTGTTTTGTAAACTATCCCGCTTAGTCATCTTTTTTATCATGGTAAATCAAAAAGTTATTTTCAAATCTGTGTTATAAATACCCTATTTTTTCCTGAATTATTGAACACTACTCAAATCAATATGGACGACATGGTCTTACCTATAAAAGTATTTTACTATATACGTGGGTTATACTTTTACCCGTGTGTTTTCCTATAATAAAATTCGTATTTTCATAATTTCTATAATTAAACTGAAATTTATTTAAGCTTTTATAGATTTTCTTGCATTAGAGGTATTTTGGTAATTTTACACTTATTGAAATTTTTAGGTTTTACAACAAGTTACTTGTTTGTCATTATTAAAACCTAAGGGACTGTTTAGTGTAAACGTCGTAATATTTGCTCTAACAATATTTAAGCATATAAATCGTACAATAAATTGCACCTTCTTGATCAGAGCTTGCGTTGAGAATAGACCGAATACTTCAAAGTGTGGTAGAGAGATCTGAAATAAGACAAAGAGAAGACGCTTCGGTTAGTCGGAGCGCAGAGTAGATCCTGCGAACTAACTCCGATGTGAGAGTAAGTTGACATGTAATGTGGTATGTATTTTAGAGAAAGAAAGTAAAGAATAGGTGAAAAACATACCTGAAATGTACAAATGAGTCCGCTATTTACAGGCAAACTATATGAATGACCTAAATCCTCTCATGTGTTTCAATCAGATAGGCCGAGGGAGGCACGATCTCTTTAGTCAATGAGAGGGCGTCTGTCGAAGCTCCTAGATCATGCCCATATGTGGCCGTTTGCACGAACGGGAATAAAGGACATCTGTTATCCCTTGTTGGGTCCATAAGATATTTTGTTTTATCTTTAATACGAAGCATTGTTCCTGTCAGAGGCTTTGACTCCTCGGAAGCTTGGGCTCCGTTGGGGGTAGACTTGGTTGTGTATTGACGGATTCTTTTACGGTAGCTTAGTAGTTTTACGCCATTGTCACTTTGAAGCGTCACGTGTATAACATCGGAGGTTAGGCTCCGGCCGTAAAATGAGGTACATCATCACATACTCCCTCTGTCTCAAAATAATTGTTCTCTTTCAACTTTTTAAATTTGTTTTATCAACTTTAATCTTTAATATTTTTGTTTGTATATGTAATACTTGATAAATTTATACCATTGAAAAATATATTTAATATCAATCTATTCGTATATTTTATATAAAGTATTATATATAACACAAACGAAAATATTTAAAATTAAAATTAAAAATAAAAAGACGTCAATGATTAAAAAAGAACAATTATTTTAAGACGGAAAGAGTAATATTTAATCATGTAAATCGATGCATGCTAATATTATACTGTAAATTTTTTATTATTAATGTTACTTGTCATACAAACAAGGGAAGTATTTGATTACTCATTAACCTTGTGTCACCCGTGACGTCAGAGAATCCCCCAGAGTGTCATATTCCTTTCTTTCGTAAAAAGAATGAAAAGTTGATTGTTGAACAATTAAAAAAAACAATTAAAACTTCATCAGAGAAGGTACAATAAGCATGTCTATCCAAATCATTAATCAGTCGTGATTTCTAGACCACAAGCCAGTTAGTCATTTATCCAAATATTTGGTCGTTTATATCACTGGGCAACGAAGAGTAGATAAGCAAGTTAGCTAGTAACTGGTAGAAATGTTACGTTTTTAAAATCATGTAACGCAAGCGATGAAGAAGGAAGAAAAGCAATAAGTATACATGCTTGATGCAACTACGAACGATTATATATGATCGACTTTATCAGTGACGGATCATTATTGAAGATCATATGCATGGTTTCATAGAAGAGTTTTGGAGCACATCATATGATATAAAGAACGTCATAATCGATCTTGAGAACTTGTTAATTGTCATTTACCAGTGTTGTTTAGTATCTAATAGATACTAAATATTATTGTTTTTTTTTTCTTTTTCTTTCTGTTGGCAATAGATTGCAAGCTTAAGTTGACAAATACAACTCAAAGAATTTATTATGAGATAACAAGTACTTGAAAATTAATGAATCAAAAGGGTTTGGTTCCTTGCAAAGCTATAGTTAAATCCGTGTTTGATAAAAATCAATATTTGGCTAAAAGTGCCAAAACTTGCATATAATAAATGATCGAAAGTGGATCAAACATTGCTTCGGAAATTACGTTTCCATGCATCTCAACATGAGGTTTCCGATCCTTTGATTTTTTAACGTAACCCACCAACGATAATCTTTAGGTATTGCAATGATATGTTGATGAGTTCAAGCTTCGAGTTTTGGGTTTTTGAGGTTTTTTGAGTTCAAGCTTCGAGTTTTGGGTTCGCTCCATGTCTTTCATGAGGTGTTGGTCCATTTTTGTGGAAGGTATTTGGTGAATTCGGTACACGGGGTTTGCATCAATCAGGCTAACCAGCTAACGAGGAGTTGACGTTGCAATTATCATCTAATTAGAGAAACTTGAGTTGACGAACACAAAAACGCTTTATTTTACCGGGTATTCCTCTTTACCAAAAAAAAAACACAAAAACGCCAAAACTGGACGCGATAAATACACGTGTGTTCATTTTATTTTCTAAAATGCGTAACTTTCAGTACATCAAAATACTAGCAAAAATAACACGACTATCATGACACAAAACTCAAAATTATACGTTATTTTTGTAGGTTCTAGCATATTATTTCTTCACTAAAATAAAATAAAATAAAAAAAGTAATATATTCAAACGTTCAACTGCAAATGTAAACTAAAAAAAGGACTGCAACCACCATACACAAAATAAAAGCACATAATTTTGACAATTAAGAAGGGGAAATTCAAATTGTGTATTCATCATAATTTAATATATTGAATTAAAATAAACAATTTCTAGAAAGCCACATTAGGTTAGTAATGCCACCTCATCACTTAGCAAATATCACCTGTTATGTTTAATCCACATAACATAAATACTTGCAAGTATAGTATTACTTTATTTAGTTTAGCTATTTAATCTAATAAAATGCATTACAAGATAAAATATTAGTGTTTTGTTTGAAGAAGTTAGAGTTATCATGATTTTCAGATGGTTTTTTTTTGTATCTTTTAGAAAATTGGTTTGAAAAAAGATTTGTTTGCAACTCTTATTTAATTTCATTTCTTAATCTACCAAGATCTCTTTATGTGTTCAAAACTTCAAATATGTCAATCTCAATGTAAGGCTAAAGAAATAATCCAAAAAATCAGTCTTATAAAAGATTTTGACTTGACTAATTTGGAGCTCTAGGCTTCAAACCAAACGATACCCTTAAAAGTATCATTTCTTTCACAAAATTTCATTCGAACTTAAAAGTCCTATTTCAATTCTCTTGGGGTTACCTCTATACTCATCATTCTCTCACATACAACCTTAAAACACAAACAAACTAACACATGGGCACTTGTGGGACATGTATGCACCAGGATATTGGTTTTCTTGTCATTGGTTTTAATGTCACCTTTATTAACCATAATCAAACTTCAAATGTATCAAAACCCCAAAACATACCATTCTTGCCATGGTTTCCCCTCTACCAAAATAAGGGAATTAGAACTTTTTTTGATCATGTGTAAGGTTGCAAACTAAGTCCAATAGCCATTAACTATTTATTGTACTAGAACGGCACCAGCCGTTTGACAGTAGAAACGGATTGTACCCATATCCTCCCAATCATCTCCACAACTTTGAACACTCGTTCATTTCCATGATGTTTTTTGTATAAGCTGCTTTTGGCAATCATACTAGACAATTTGTGCCTAAATATAAACAATGATGGAGTAGTCAAACACAATTGCTAGGAGGCATTGCTTCAATTCGCCTGCAACAACTCCTTCTCTTCACCTAACATTCACCTGATCACAGGGGCGTCGAGGGACAATAACATATCTTCTACAAAATACTCATTCTTTATCCGCTATGATAAAACGCTTATGGCATAAGCTGTCCAGAAAAGAGCTTTGTAGTTAGCTCAAAAGGTCCATTAAGCATATTTTATATAGGGTCTTTGGCTCAAGTCACGGTCTTCATGCTTTGACAAAAACATAATTCCTAAAAGGCTTGTTTCTTAAACTTAGTAATAATGTCATCAATGTAGTCCGATGCCATGGAGAATGAAGCCTTGGAAACGCGCCAATCGAAGTGAATATTCAGTTTTCAGTTGGTATTCAATATGGGTTTTATTTTTGCCATGACACTTTAGTGTTAGCTTTGCATAAAATCTATGAACGAAGAAACTAGTACCAGTCACTTACAAGACATGATCAAGATGATCAAGAACTTGTAGAGCTTTAGATATCAGGCTCCAAAAGAGCTCAACCACAAATCGATCCAATCGATAGAGTTTTCTTCAAAGGTAGAAAACTTCACTCCAATCGACATGGAAAGGTAGACGGGTAAAAAGGAACTTCAGTTAAGTTAAATTTCTTTATTTGTAAGCAAGTAGTTTTAAAGGAAAAATTGACGTGATTATATTTGTTGAATTGAGTTGATGGCTATTAGCTTTAGGTTTTGGTTCTTTTTTTCTTAATATTTCAACACGTAGAAGTTCAGATAGTAACGATCATATGAACTATCAATTTGTAAAGAGTTATGTTGTAATAATATAGCTTGAAGTTTTAGATATATTTTCAAGTTGAGAAAAAAAAGGTTTGTGATATTACGTACTAAGTCGTGTTTGATTAACGAGATATTCGAGCAACAACACTTTCTGCTTAATATTTGCTAGAATCCATCTTGAATGAATAAAAATCATAAAGTTGTCTTGTTAACACATGGTTATATAATATGAAGTATGTCACTATCTAATAACATGCTAACCTCAAACTACTTAATTATTTAATCTTTTCATATATAAAGTTGATTTTGATGGTCTTGACTAAAATAATTTTAGCACTTCTAGCTACACTCGTTATATTTTTCCCATGCAAAAGCCTTTTTCTATTTATAACCTTCAATTCACATTTTAGAACTTCAAACACCAATTAATGTTTTGTTTTATATCGATCCATAGCATGTCATGTGATTTGAAAACATGATTTTTGTAAGACGCTAAATGAATCCAAAGAATATGATCAAAACCGGCCGATCGACTATGTCACTAAGACTTCAACCTTAGTATTATTTGAACATTATACGAAGAAAGGGCTATATAGCCTAGCAAGTACCTCCTTGACCTAATTGGTTGTAGATTTAAATCTTGTTTGAAACAAATATATATGAGATAAACTTGCAGTGTATATTAGTGTATACGTACAGTGTTAGATAGTTAATATTATTTGAAAATAATTAAAACATCAAATAAGTGATTATATATTTGATAAGAAAAATATTTGACTTTTGATTAAATATGCTAATGAATAATATATATATATATGACATCCGAATATACAGAAAGTGATGGTTATAATCTATGGAGTCGTAGAAGCTGCAATTGGTAGCCACCTTTTAGCCATCGTACGTGCCTTTAAATTCAACATTTTTACCCCCTATATCTATTTTTGAAGTAACATGTTAAGTAATGTAAAAATTTCATAATAACAATGGTGTAGAATTTAAATAACTACACATGTGTGTACACTTTGTTTTTACGAAACATATTAACATTAGGCATCAAATAGTAACACAGTTTGAAATTTGTTTTAATTTGATCGATTTTGCTTTTTTTATTATAAAAAATCGTTCAAAGTTTCAATAGTGTTATGTTGTTGTGTAATTTATATGTTAGAGCGACTTGAACGAAACGCTTCTCAAAGTTGCATAAATTGGTTGTATTTAAAGTTAACCGAAAGTACCTAAATTCAAAATTGTTGTTCATTACTAAGATACGATATGATTATTGATATATGAACACTTTAAACATAATCATTTTATAAAATTGAAACAAATTTAAAAATTCAATAACTTCTATGGTTCTTAAATGATTAAATTAAAATATTCATAAAACTTGATAACTGTTAGATACGAGTAAAATATTCTCTTAATACTACGCAAATTTAACATGGCCTCTTACTTGGTTCACTGATAAGGCATTTGTCATTTGCCGGGTGGGTCCTGAGTTCATAATCCGAGTAGCGCTTACGTAGTTTTAGTTTTTTTATACAAACTTTACAACGTAGCTCATTTCTGTTCCCTTATATACAATATTACCGAAGCAAAGACAATGTTTTGAGGGTTCAAAAACAACGTCATTTTGCTCTTGGGCTGACCTGGGCTTAAAAACGGCATCATTTAGGTCAAAAAATGGGTCAAGCTCGTCAGTCAAACATGTGTATCTTTGACTTTATTAGGGAAAGCCATAAATTACTCATGTTGTGCCGGCTATGAATCCTGTTTAATCTCATTTGCTCTTAACCAATTAAAAATAATATATTCGAAAAAGAATATTTTAAAAACAATATTCGAAAAATAATATTTCTTATATGCGAAAAAAATTTATATAAGTTTTATTCGTCGGAGTATGATTTTTTTCTGAAGTATAAATATCTTCGAATAAATTTTTTTAAAAATTTTTATAAAATAAATTTTTATACATCGAAATAAAAAAATTTATACTTCGAAATTTTTATTTTTACTTTCGAAAAAAAATTTATATTCTTTTGGAATTTTTTTTATTCGAAAGTATAAAAAAAAGAAGTATACATTTTTTTATTTAGAAGTATAAAATTTTTCGAAGTTTATAAAATTTTTAAAAAATATTTCAGAAAGTCTAAAAAAATTTTAATTTTTTTTATTTAGAAGTATAACTTTTGTTTTTTTTATAAAAAGTTTTAAAAATTTTTATAAAAAAAGAATTTTTAGTGAGTTGGGTGAGGGTGTGGTTTATTATTTTTTTTTGTCAAAAATACAAAAAAAAAGGGTTTATTTATTTTTTAGGGTAAAAGCCATAAATACCCTATGTACTCACATTTATAACTCATTATACTCCATTATGAAATAGTGACATCGCAAGGTAACTGGTTATTGCGGGTTTCATAGTGTATAATGAGTTGTTTACGAATTCGTAGAGTATAATGAGTTAAACACGCGAGTACATGGAGTATTTATGGCTTTTACCCCAAACTTTACAACGTAGCTCATTTCTGTTCCTTTATATACAATATTACCGAAGCAAAGACAACGTTTTGAGGGTTCAAAAACAAGCTCTTGGGCTGACCTGGGCTTAAAAACGGCATCATTTAGGTCCAAAAAATGTCATTTTGGTCGGCGGAGGGTGGTATGTAACGGTGCAATAATAGCTACACACAGTGAAACAAATAAAAAAACCTACCGGTGGCCGGATTTGTGGTGCCAACGTTAAAGGGCCGATAGTTTCATGCATGTAAGTGGTCTTTCTTTGTTGCTTTAGTGTGTTAGTTGTTATGCGGTTTTAGTTTATTAGTTTTGAAGTTGTAATTGTTTTAGGGGTTTTGGTCAGGGTGAGGTGTAGATCACGTTGTTATGATTTACGTATCATAAGGGTGACTGATGATGTCTACAACGTTGTTTGATTTTAGGGTTTTTGTTAGGTTTTGATTATCAATGTAAAGTTGTTGCATGCTCTATTTTTTTAGTCATTTGTAGATCTGATTTCGTTGTGTTTGTTGCATGTTTTAGGTCGACAATTTTTTGCTATATTTTGATGTGTTTGTTTCATTTTGATGTTAAATGTTGTGTTGTGTATTTATGTTGATGGGTGAGACGAGTTTTGGGTTAATGGAAACATGGGTAGAATGTGTAACGTGGAGGCGTTGTTTTGCGAAAACCGTGTCGTTTGATGTTTTTGTAGGTTTTGGTGTTCAGTAGATCAAGTTTTGATGGTACTTTCTCGGTTGTGATGATTTGGTCATCCCGTGTATTGTATATATGGATGCGTTAAAAACTGGGTGGCAGAAATTGCAACCGTTTTCGCTAGCCGGTATGATATACCGATGAACAATGGTTTTCGTGTAGCAAGAACCGGTGTTCTGAAATGTGATCGAGTTTTGCAGCCAACATAATATATGAGTCAATATAATTTGGTTATAGATTAACCATCGTTGTTTAAGTTTGAAAGTATCTTACTTTTTTTGGTCTGGTAAAGATAAAAAAGCGAGCAACCGCGTTTGCGACTAGAGTGTGTTTTTCATCGTAAAAACATATAGTTTGAAAGATACCATTGGGCCCTCTCCAGATTTAATCAGATAAATGAATGGCCGTTCCCAAAGGGTAATGCAAGATGATTCTTGATTACATTTGGTATATCTGAATTATTTCTATAACGAGAAACATAATGTTAAACTATATGGAATGACTTAGGATCCATATCCATGGTTTAACGGTATCTGTAACAAAGGGATGATTATAAAGCAAGAAATTTATAACCATTAAATAACAGAGATGATTTTTGAAACTCTTATCTCATAATATTCCTAATGAAAAAATAATTGTGTGGGTTGCTAGACTTTGCCAATTATAGGTATGAGTGTTAGGTGCTACTCCAACTCCCAAGTGGGAGCTGTTGGATTATGGTAGTCGTATTAGCACAAATACATTACGAATATGTGAGCCTATTGGGGGCACACACGTTAATACACGGAGAACACGTTTTATACTTCACTTTAATAATACCAAGGACCGTAAATGAACAAAGCCCGAACCCCAAGGACATACCAAGGTGGCCGGTTCCTAAGGGAAGGTTCGAGTAGGGGTGTTTATTCGGTAAGAGATAAAGGAGAACAAGGGAATTATAGCCGGTTTTGGATATGGAGTGTGAAGGAGTAATTAGGATTAACTTGGGACTTGTCTCCTAAGTAAATCACAACAAGGTTGAAGGGGTTATAAATACCCATCACCCATGCATTCATTCACACGACATAACACACACATTGTTCTTTCTTTTGCTCGATCTTTTATTCCAGCCGAGTTCAACAATTATACACTTGGTGATTGTTTGGTTTTCGGTATCTTTATACAACCGAAAACAAATTGAAGCTTAAAGCTTTGATTGTTTTTGTTCGCTCTTGATTTCCTAGCTCGACAAGTTCAAGAATTATAAACAAAGGTGTTTGTTGGTTTCTGTTCGAAGACAAATAAACCCCAAAGGGTATTCGGGTTTTACTTTGTTCGGTACAAGGGTTATTCGGTTGGATTAGGGCTCATAAACCCTAATTCGGTTCTTGATTATTCGGTTACTAGTTCAAGGGTTTGCGTGGTAATCGGGGTTAGAACAAAGGTTGTTAGTTAGTGAAGTTAAGCCTAGCATAGCTTACGTATTTGGTTGACGTGATTGTGTGAGCAACCGTAGAGGCAATTGTTTTAGTTGCTTGTTTCGTTTTCTTGATCAAATCAACAAAAGGTACACGTTTCTATTTACCTTTTATTTGTGTTAACCATATGCTATTACTAGGTCCTATCCGCTGCGTACTCGTGGCTAAACTA
Organism: Tanacetum coccineum; assembly: GCA_026074375.1. Taxonomy (NCBI): domain Eukaryota; kingdom Viridiplantae; phylum Streptophyta; class Magnoliopsida; order Asterales; family Asteraceae; genus Tanacetum; species Tanacetum coccineum. The sequence continues at coordinate 13,642 of BQNB010061895.1, forward strand.
GTTACCTAGGTATTTAAATCCCAACAGAAATATCAACCTTATTACGGATTGCGTTTGCACTTTTAAATTTAATAATGTTATAAAATAAAATAAAACGATTAGTTTAAGTTATGGTGGCAACATTGCATTTGATGAGTAGTCTGATGGCAAGATACGAAATTAGCGCGATATATTTGCAATTTATGTTCGTGATAGTAAAAATAAGGCAATCTACAAATTAAAAAAACACAAAAAAGTTGACAAGTTATACAAATGCATCTCCGAGATACGGTGGATTTGTGATTTAAATTACATCACAAACTCACCGATACCTTCTAAAATAATAATGTATTGATATCAATTTGGATAAAAACACACAACTCACTATATAAACTAACAATATTTCTTTTGCTTGACCTATATGGGATGAAAGCATGCATATTTCTTTTGTTTATAAAAAAAGTAGCACTTGATGGGCAAAAGGCACTAGAGTAATATGTTTGGCCCTTAAAGTTAGTTTTTTCATGTTAAATCTAAATTATATATGTATCAAACATGGACGTTTTTGTGTTTGTGAGGTTCAAAAGATGAGTTTGAATTCTGAAACTTTAGATGTGTTTTTGAATGTTTGTCATTTGTTCTTGAAGATCTTAAATTTTAATTCAGATATAAATTCCAAAGAAAAGAAAATCAGGGTATTTCCTTTGACTATGTCAAGCCTCGTTTACCTTTATGTTTCTTGCTTTGTACATAAGAAACCAAATCGTAGTGGTATATGGGTGGGGTGAACATTTTGTATTGAGAAAAGTCCTTACAGGATTACCGGTTAGGCAGCATGCATCTAGCCAAAAAGGCTCAATTGCAATTATTAGTGATGAAATTTGCACAAAGTTCGCTAAAAACTTTTTCAAAACCATCCCTCATGATGTAAAGTGCTCGAAGTTGTAGTCAAATTGGTCTTAAACTTTCTCAGCGTACTAAAAATAATTAAAACCTTTAAAATGGTTATCCTCAAAAGACTTGATGATATTCATTAAAAATGGTCAATGTCATAAAATACATACAAACTTTTAAAATTATCCCGACTTGACCAACGAATTAATTTTCGTCCAAATTAGACCAACGTACTTGTTTGTTATGTGACAATATAATCAATATGACCGGCTAAATTTTCACGTCATTTATTTGTTTATTTTTATTATCCACATCGCATACTAACCTCCACAGTGGCACATCACATCTTCTCCATTTATCAAAATCTATACATGTTCAGTTGTAGATATTAAAAAAAATCACATCAAACCTCCACAGTGGCACATCACATCTTCTCCATTTATCAAAATTATGGCCTGAAGTGAGGGTGGCCGGAAGCCTTAACCGGATCTACAAACCCACATCACAAAACACACATCAAACCCACATCACAAAACACACATCAAACCCACTTCACCAAAACCAGATTGTGGCCACCACGACACACCACCACGAAACATCATGTCTACCAGGTATTTAAAGAATGTGGGTATTTAAAGAAACAATGGAGGATTTAATGAATTAGGTTTTAAAGAAACATCATGTCTACCACGAAGCTATTCATCCCTTCAACTTGTGTTTGCCCATATTTAATTGAATCCCAAGAAAGAAATTCCAAAAACACATTGGATTGCATATAAGCAACCAAAATCAACAACACGTCAACACCAATAACCATTTTTTTTCATTGATGTTTATGTAAAAGAGATTTGGTATATGGAATATCTTTTTCTAAATCCTCCTTAGGAATGATGGATCATCCTTGTGTTATTGTTAAGAAGATTTGGTATATGAATGTTAAGAATCGAACAAAAGCATAAAAATTGTAAAGGATTGTCAAGTGAAAATGGACTTGGCAGTGATAAGGTTTCCTAGTGACTTTGACTTTTTTTTTGGTGGAATTGGAAAGTCTATGTGGCATGAGATTAATTATTTAATAAGATTATTAAAAAAATTGCTAGCATGAAAGAAAACTGTCACGGTGTCGGTAACAAATTGAAATATGGGTGATATCAGAACAATATTTGAAAGTACGTTGGTCTAGTCGGGACGAAAATTAGTTCGTTGGTCAAGTCGGGACAATTTTGAAAGTTTATAGGTATTTTATGACATTGACCCCATTAAAAACCACATTATTGCCATGTATTAAAGTAATTTTTTTTCATAATTCGTGTCATCCGAAAAAACAGGTTATGTTTATAAAATGAGTTGATCAGTCATATGTATTAAAGTAATTTTTTTTCATAATTCGTGTCATCCGAAAAAATAGGTTATGTTTATAAAATGAGTTGATCAGTCATATGACTTTCATTCTTGAAAAAATAAGTACCGCAATACGAAATATCACTGGACTATGCACGGAGAAGTGATTTTAATAGCATCACAACCTCACATATACCTTCCAATAATAATGTATTGATATCAATTTGGATAAAGAACACTTATCTCAATATATAAACTAGCATCAATTCTTTTGCTTGACCTATGTGGGATGAAAGCATATCTTTTCTTTTGCTTATAAAAAAGTATCATCGATATCTAACCTTATAACCATATGTTGATGGTGTTATCAAACTCATCACCATGGTCATATTAAAAAGCTTTAATTTCTTTATTAAATTAATTTTTTACAAAAGAATGAATTCAACAAGCTAGCAAAAGTATCAAATTTGTTACGCAAAGAATATACTCAAGGGCAATGAGAATAATGGTCCAAAAAATTAACATATTGTTTAATATCACTTTGACTCAAAAGTGGGGAAGTCCACAAATCCGAATGCACAATATCGAAAGCAAATAATAGACGATGGGCTTCAAAAAGTTGCTTATACGCTTGCATCAATTGATCGTGGCCCATACTGAAAACATGTTGATGTCTAGCCCCATTTAAAGTCATACAATTACTTTATATGCTAATTACCATCACGAGTAGCGAAAAAATTAATGTATAGATTAACTGGGCTTATGTAACCCAATAATGTGGCTCAATAACAAATGAGAAGATGCTCCAGATTTAAATCACTTCCATCCCAAGAAAATTCATATAATTTTTTATGATTAAGGCATTAAATGTTTTGATCCTACCATGTAATTCTCTTAGAACTATACATTATTAATTACTTAGTTAGCCATGAATTTAGCAAATAACACGTGAAGGAGATCGACCCAATCTTTTTAACTTGGCCACTCCATGTTTTTAATCACTCATAAACAAACGAAGAAACTGTAGGTGCTGAATCAAATGAATATCATATAATCAAATATAAAACACAGCGGAACATGCATCTATCAACGGATCCATAGAGTCATATGATCAATCATAATAAATACAAGAAGAGTATTACATTTGTAGCGTGATCGGTAGAATCAAATGGTGACCTTCACCTTTACACAAAACACCCAATGAAACCAAGTGATCAAAGGAGATCACTTTTATGATGTATCCACACTACACTTCCTTGTATACCAATTTGATGCTAGTCCTAACCCCGTAACCTTGTAATTACCTTTGAAAATAAACAAGTTTCAAAGTAATAGATCAAGAAAACCAAAAAACACTTAAAAACCCTTGTGGGATGTGTTTTGTGCCGTGGTATATATATAAAAGAGAGGGGAATCAGTTTTGGTAAGTTGTTATCAATCAAATTAATTAGGAGATTATAATAAGGAGATCATCCATATATAAATTTGACTAGAATAAAAAAAATCTTATCCCCTTCTAAGACCATAAGTGGTCGGCCCCATATATAGGTCCAAACGGGCTTGTCATTTGTGTTTCAAGTCCAATAAACTAAGTCCATTACTTAGTTATTAGAGGCCCGATATTGATCTCGCGTTACGTTGGTTATTTATATACCATAAATACAATAAACACGATATAATAAATGTACCTCATGTATATGTGTGTGACCCCCATAGCCACATGTGTCTACCCTATAATTATTTATTATGACACGAGCATACTCCAACAGCTCCTACTTGCGTACGTCATAATAATCAAGTAATTATACAAGCAAATGTTAGCATCTAGCAACACGCCAATGCCCCAGAGACATATGAGGATAGTTTCTTAAACATCTCATTTAAATGGTTTAGATATCAATCATCCTTTGTTATAGATACTATGTTGAATATATGACATGATCATTAGTTTCTAATGTATTAACACTCTGTTTCTCAATATAAACATTGAACTAGATTACCAAATCAAATCAAGTATCACTAATTATATTTGTGTGCGCATACATACATCTGTTCAAATCATCGAGGGCCCAATAGTATCTTACTCCATAAACACGTGGAGAAACAAATCCTATTTTGACTGCACGTGTTTTCATGTTATGTGTTTCATAACCCTCAGAAAATGGCCTTATAGCAGCCTTTAACATGTCAGTCGTTGAACATATTAAAGATTGACATTCACACACACAAACCTACTTGCATCTTCAAGTCTGAGATAGAGACATAACCACTTGCAAGATTCACTATTGACGCCGATCCATGTAGTGAATGCTCGTAGGTTGGGTCAGTCCAATGTTCATCCAATGAACAACATATGAGTTTGACGGTATCATCCATTAATATTCATACTATATGAATATGACCAAAACACTCACATTTGCGTTATTTTAATGATACTCCCGTATCATCAACTACCAATGGACGATTTAGAATAAATAAATTATTCATGAAATAAACATGCAATATAGAAACACACTTGTATAAGATGAAGACGATCATACGAGGTAATATCAATTCAATAGGTTTAATACAACTACTTAACGTTTCATTATCCAAATACTAAAAACAGATATACATGAGACTACTAGCAGGTCGAAGTTCAATGTTCCTAGCATGATAAACATGTTCGGTACAAGACATTAACTTTGTAAAATGTACCAACTAAGTTATCATCTGAGTGATCTTTGAGAATACTTGTTTCAAAACTCAAAAACAGTGAAGGTTTTGAATAATACAATGATTGTCATTTTGTTATATTGCGTTCAAGTGCCTAATACACTAATAATACATCGCACAACAATTAAATAGGTTGTTTGTTCAAGCAAGCAAACAGCCTATAGAGACTGTCTCTAATAGCTTCCAAATTGTAAAGTATTCTTTATTCTTAATGAATAGTGCAATAATGCTTCAATCAACATGCTAGTCAACAGTATTATCATTATGAAGAAAAATCCTGCTATGACCGTAGATAAAGAATATCTCAAACAAATATATCATTAGTGTATAAACTCAACACTAATCTCCTTATTAAAATCCGTAAACAATGAACATGTCTTTAGTCCTTAAAAGGCCTTTTAGAATGTTCTTCAAAAGTAGGCAAATGACTTTCACTTAGTTACTAAGTTGGTAGGTTCATCTATGCATTCATGCAAGTGACTACGATTATCTAAATACATTATCATGAATACATAAGAAAACTGTTAGCTGACCAAACGTTTTCATGCATGTGTTCCAACTCATCAGGTGAGATAGAACTTTGAGTCTTGCTCAATGATGTGTCATGTTATGTTAGACTTATTAATCGCGTATGTTTATCTTAGTAAACGTATGCTCCAAGGTTACATGTTTTATTTCTTAAATTTATCGATAGAAATATTATCCAAGCTAAGATTAAAATCTAGCTTTATGTAAATATTATTTCAAATATGTTACTAACATATGAAAAAAGAAAAAATAAAACATAATTCGCGGACAACTTTTAGGTGTTTCTCAAACAGTTATCTTTGTTTTAATCAAAATCAAATTATTGATTTAAACTTAAGATTCCAGCTCTTAAATGCATGCTCTAATCACCACTTATATTTTTGCAGCTTGCACATTTTTTAAAGATAACTTGGATTCATAAACCCTTTTGATTACACAACGTCCTCGCAAAGGTAATCATTCAAGAAGGAGTTTTGACATCCAATTGCCATATTTTATTCAGGGGGGGTCATGAAATCAAGTATGGTAATTAATATCTTTATTCATTTAACGCTTGCAGGAGATAGAACTTTAATCATAGTCAATCGCTTAAGTATAAGTAAAACCCTGCCACTAGGTGTGCGTATAAATATGTGTACATTTCTGTCCATATTAGTCTTCTCCTAAAAGAACCAATTTAACCTCTCAGTCTTACCAATTGGTGGAAGATCAATCAAATTCCAAAAATGATTTTCTTTCATGGAATATATGCAACATTCATTATGATTGTACGCTAGTGCATTCAGAAAGGTAGTGTAAGAAGAGACATTTCTCCAAAAACATAAGCTCCCACTTGCTTTCGAGTAGCGGATACTTCTCCGAATAGGCAGCAAACGAGCATAATAAAATTTGTTCTCGTTTGGGATGTATAATGTATGCTGACAGTTCTTGACTCCAGTTTGATAACAACACGCTTAACATGATCTTAACAAATTCAGAACTTCAGTTAAGACTTAATGGGAGTCTTCCCATTCCATAACCTGATGGTGTCTTAGTTACCTTCTTACATGTTACCAGAACCATATTGAGTAAACACAGGCTTTACTTAATTTTGTTAACCTTGAATAAATTAGAGGTAGGGTAGTTAAAGTTATCCACAATCAAACAATATCAGCAGAGTTTGATTTTATACACCAGACATACCATAGCGATGTGGTATTCTATGAGTAATGGGATTATAAGACAGTATCACAATTCCTTAGATCACCATTTGCATTGTAAAGAATCCAGTATATCATTCGAAGACAAAGCATATTGCTATTAGGCACCACTTCATACGAGATGCTTATGAGAAGAAACTCATACAGGTGCTTAAGATCCACACTAATGACAATGTAGCTGATCTACTAACCAAGGCATTTGATGTTAGCCGATTTTCAGTTCTTGGTTGTTTCAATTGGGATGATAAATCCATAAGCTACATTGGTCAACGGGAGGCAATATGAGATGGTGTGTATAAATTGAGAGTAAGAAGATTGCTCAAGTTGTTCGTGCTTGGATTCAGAGTAAGAATTCTCTTGTGAAGCATTTTGAAGACATGAGATTATGTAGACCATCCAAAAAGTATTTGTCGGTGTTGGTCGACCCACACACGAGATGAGGTCCTATGTCCATGTCATTGACAACAAAGGGGATGCGTAACAATGGAGCGTATGTGTGCCAGGTAAATTGGTGAGTATGTTTATGGACGGGAAGTAAATTTCCCATAATAGAGATTTAGTATGCTTTTAAACTATCCCTAGAAGTAAGTACTACTATTAGAGAAAATATTAGCAATTCCGTATAGTGTGTATAGTTTTAAAGTTGTATGAAATTTTTGGTGTATGGATACATATTAACTAGAAGTGATGCTTGTCAAACGCTTTAAGAAGATTTAAAGAGTCACTGAGAAGAGTTACTAAAGGTGCTGAAGCATTCATGATACTTACATTGTTCATTCTTTGTTTGGACAAAGTATATCCAGTCCATAGCAAAGTTAGTACCAGCTGGCAAAGATTTGTTACCGCTAAAAGAGACTATTGGAGAAAAATACCCCAAGGGTACAAAGAGTAAATTGGAACGTTTTCTTAAAAATTAGGTCTCCTAATCCATAAGAATCCATCTCAATCGCACACTATCTCAAGCAATCTCTCTAACGACATTCTTCTTTACAAGCCCTAATCTCATCTTACCGACGAACCTCTCCTCATCTAAGCAACATGGCTGATCTTAGAAGTCTGTCCCTAAGCACAACATGATCCATACTTGAAAAACTGAAGGGAATGTCGATTTCATGAATCCATTGTTTTTCTTTCGGAGCAAGTTATACTTTATCATGCGCTCACTGTAAGTCTTGTAGTTTTCGACCACATTCGTTGAACAGTTTTGGACGTCTTGCTAAGTCCAAACAAATCAACAATAGTTAGGCAATAACTGCCAAAGTAGCTAGCATTTGTGTCTATCTCTAGGCATCCAATCCGAACTGATCTTATTTTCGATGATGCCGAATGGGAAAGACGCCATTACCAAATCAAGCTACTTTGATGTTAACTATTCAGCTTATGGTTATTGTAAGGAGATTTACTGTGTTAACATTTAATAAAGCTTGTTTCACCCCAATGGAGGTTTTTTCTTTCACATAATTTAATCATTGTTTAAGTTCCAAAATACCTATTGGGAATCAAATTCCTACAAATATAGCCAATGCTGTAATTTGTTTAAACAACTAATCAAAAAGTATAATTTTTTCCAATTAAATTTATGATGGTATGCTTAGACACTAGAGGCTAAGGAAGAAGTATGTCATTATCCTCGTTTTTATTTCTGATATTTTTCGGTAGAAAATTAGCTAATATATCTGTACCTTTAGATCACTATCTGTAAATAGTTTAACTAGTATAAAGTTGATTTCTTTAGATAAGAAGGCAACATATCTCAGGCAAAGCTATCACTTTGTTTGATACTATGTTGGTCCAACCAACCCAGGAGAGGGTGCTTCCTCAAAAAGACCTATCTGATGAATCAACCTACACCCTCCCCATCTCCCACTAGTGAAGTACCTAATAGCCATACACGACTCATCTCCTGCTCACACCTAGTGAGGTACCCATTGAGCATGCACCTGACCATCCCCAAGACCTTCACCCCTGCACCATTCCTGATTCTATCCCAAATCATATGGTGATAATCTTGGAGGTCAGTCCATCCAGCGAAAATCCCATTAGGAATGATGGTGACCAAGACCAACCAAGGTGTCAATGATCTTTTGACTATCTTTATGTAAACGGTTTCAGATCAGGCCAAGGAAATACAAGCCTTGAAGGCTCAGATCACCAAGCTCAAGAAGCAAGCTAAACTTGTCATCAAACATCATAAAGCATATCTGAAGAGTGTCTCATTGCAGCAAAGATTCCTAAGGAAGAGCTTCTCAAAGAAACATAATGTGCACAAAGAGTCTGTATCCATACAGGGGAGATAGCAAAAGGAGAATCATCAGTTCAAAGAGATCCTCTGTTTGATGTAATGCCTTGAAGATAAGATTGATTACAGGAAACAGAAAATGCTCAATTGAAGGGAGGACAAGAGAAATGAAGGAATGAAGTCGGCCGGAAAATAAAACTTTCCTACTTTCACAAAATATCTTCGGCGACACCTTTCGGATGAGCGACCGATCAGACTGCGAGTTTGAGTGTCATGCGGGTCGAAGTGAGTTCCTGGAGCGAAAGCTGCTTCCATATGGAAAGAGGCATTAGATTAATGCTAGCGCCAAGATCGGCCAAGGCTAAGCACTCATCTAGCTCTGGAAAGTCACACGGGATCAGAAATTTGCCGGGGTCTCCAAGTTTTTTGGGTAACTTTTTTAGGAGCACCGCCGAGCAATTTTCATTTAACGGAGTATTTGCTAATTCAAACAACTTTTCCTTATTACTTAGAATACTCTTAAATGTAGAAGCAAACTTCGGCATATGAAGAAGAGCATCCGCAAAGCTAATATCGAAGTGTAATCTTTGAAAGATTTGAAGAAACTTCAACATTTGATTATTAGCTTTTTCGCAGAGCTTTTGGTGGTTAAGCCTTGAAGGATAAGGTATTGACGGTTTAGGATTAGGCTTTGGAGCAACTTCGGGCTCTAGTATCGAGTCTTGGACAACCGAAGGTTGGACGTGTGCGATACTCCCTAAACTTGTATTTTGCACCTTGTCCTTTGTCACCTCGGTTTCACGTTCCACTTCCTTTGGGAGAGGAGAAGGAGTAGGTGGAATTGAAGGTCCATCATAAGCAGCACCACTTCGAGTGGTAATAGCTTTCACGTCACCTCTTGGGTTAGCAACGGTATTACTAGGAAGTGATCCCGAACCCGAGGAATTTTGATTTTGCATATTAGTTTCAAATACTTAACACAGCTCAATATGTGAAAAATCATTCGAACCTGAAACAACACTAAACCAACCAATTCTAGAAGAACGTAACGACTAGATTTATTATTTTGTCTTTCTGCAGTTAAGAGCTTGTATATATTTCTGAGAATGGGATGTGTCGAGATCAGTTTTTAGGATGTGCAATTTTTTTTTATGGGAGTCTTTTTTCTTTCCTTTCTTTTTCTTATATTCTTTTGCCACTCTTATTCATTTTGTCCCATCTTTTTCTTTGAGTTTCCACTTTTTTGTCATTGAGCTTTCATTACTATTCACTCTTGTTCTTTTTCCCATTCCATAAAATAACCTCCCAACACCAACCTGATGGTAGTCCTTACGTTCTAACTCTTTAATATTGGAACCAACCGATATTGAGTAAACACCAACTACAGACCCATATCACCGTATTGTCAAAGCCAAACACCGGTGCTTTTTTTTGCTTCAAACATCTCATTACTTTACTACGAGATTATTTTACTTTCACTTAATTATTGGACATACACCCCTTATGCATAAGAATTAAGTACTATGTATACCGTAAAGCTACCTTAAAGGTTAAAAAATATCTCAACACAACCCCAACCACACACCTCACGTTCTCACTAATAAAATCTCCCAATAAACAATATCAATCATCTTTCAAATCGGAAGCAAACGAGGCGAGTTAGAGGAATTTAGACGAGTTCAACGATGCAGACATTGGACATAAATTGATAAAGCGTCTTCCATCTAAGCAGAAGCGAACGTGGTAGTTAGCCTACTGAGTAAATTGGAATTACATGAGACCATACAATACTACGACAAGATAGAGAATAAACTATCCAAAATCCAAGGAATAACCCAATATCATGCTTCCTACATAACCCGTCCAGTATCACCTGGCATTATTTTTCTGTCCTCCTCGACTCTTGGGTATACTGCATACGGTATTACTTTATGGAAAATAGTGAGAGGATACTCCCACGAACCGTAGCCTACCGCAGGACATTTTGATCCTGATTCATGTGTTGCATATTTTTAGTTAAAATGTTCAAACATTTTAGTTTTCTTAGATCACGACTTTGAATTATTCTAATCATATATTGGGTCATCTTTTATAAATCACTTTCATTAAGCATCCAAATCGTTTAAGATTTGTCAACTTCATTTCGCTAATTCACTCGTTTACTATCCCAACTTGAAATACATATTAGCTCCATCCTTAATAGATTAGATCTTATTCTATGCCTAAGAACTTTTCAAAGTCTCGAAAGTAGCTTCTCATTTTCACACATCATTTACTTTGTTACTCCTTAACTCACATTCAATGAACGGATCGATAGGCTTTGAAGTTCTTCCGCATCGTCGAGAAGCAAAGGGACTCTGCCAGAGAAGGGGAAAGCATTCATCAGTCGGTTTCAACCAAAAACAAGGGATATCGGTTTTCATCAAGAACAAATTTCACGGCTTGCGAAAAACTATCCGTTCCACTTAAGATAATTGTTTCATTTTTTTCTTTTTTGATTTCTCTATTCGTCCTATTAAGTCTCTAACATTTGCAATTTTCTATTAAATGTCTTTGTCTTCATTTATATATTTTGTTGATTGGTCCCTCTTTGATTGGCTAAAAGTTTGGAGTGCCCACTCATTATGATACCGTGATTGTATCGGAACTATAGATAACCTTCGAAGAACAAGTCGCCGTTAGTAACGGTCGAGAGAGAGAAGGGGCTTTAACAAAATCATACCCATAAAAAAAGAGACTGTTTTATATAAAATAATTGTACCCACTGGATCTTCTACTTGATTTTACAAAACAGAGGAAACTCTATAATAAAACATTCTATAAAAAAACTTAGTAGTAAACAATACTGCCGCTAACAACTGTATCAGGAATTTTTGATTACATTTTTAGCGATCAGTTATTAGGATTATTGCGAAACACCTATGTGGTCCAGTAATTATTAGAGACGATAAGCGAAGGCAATATTTACTTGACAACAAATTCAGAACTTCAGTTAAGACTTAATGGGAGTCTTCCCATTCCATAACCTGATGGTGTCTTAGTTACCTTCTTGGTTGGAACCATATTGAGTAAACACGTGGCTTACTCAATTTTGTTAACCTTGATAAGATTAGAGGTAGGGTAGTTAAAGTTATCAAAAATCAAACAATATCAACAGAGTTTGATTTTACACATCAGACATACCATAGCGATGTGGTATTCTATGAGTAATGGGATTGTGAGACAGTATCACAATTCTTTAGATAACCTAATACCCTTTGGCTCACATACTTGCCAATTTGTTCAAACATAATGGCATTAACAGTAATTTCAAGCCAATTGCATGCTATAACGTAGAAGTCTTAGAGAAGTTCAAGGATTTTATGTACATGTCTTAACAAGAAGACATAACACGTTAATCGCTAACTTTACGTTATAAGTCTTTGAACATTTCAATGACTTCATGTACATGTCGTGACTAGGAGACATGACAAGTCAATTGCTTACTTTATAAGTCTTAGAACAGTTCAAGGACTTTATGTTTATGTCTTTACAAGAAGTCACAAGCATATTAAATAAATATTATTGAATGCCGACTCTTGGTTTCAACAGTCTTTTCAAGTTAATTACATACTTCTTATTGATGCTTTTACAAGAGGACACAATCATATTGGCTAAACCTTTTAGTGAATATGAAAAAGTAGGTATTCATTATTTCTTGACACTAGTTCTAAGTAGGGAGACATACATCGAGGTGTATAAGTCCTAGTAGAATATTAGTTTTTTTACTATGCGGTTAAGAAAAAACATTAGTCATATTGTTATGTGTTGTAACTTGCACACAATTAAGATTTCTCCCACTTGTGCATGACACAACATCAAGCATTTATACAAACAAGTGAGCATATTATGAGTCAGGTTACGATCCTGAGACTAGTGGGTTATGAGTCCACCATGCTTTCGTATGTTTGTGTGAATAATATGACAATGTCACAGATATGATATGATTTAAGTCAAAACTAAAATCACGTTTGCATTACAAGTATATATAAAACTTTATTGTTTAATAAGCAATCGTGCATAAGTATTGTACATATAACGTTTTAGGCAACGACATCAAAAAAGCGACAAGTTATCTAATAGAATAATATACAATGATTCTTATAAAATTATGATGCTTTATTTGTGAAAATAATGTATTATTTTAAGACCAGCTAGAAATAAAATGAGTCATTTACAAGGTGATAAGCTCATAGCTCCTACCGAATTTAAACAACATTACATGTGCGTCTATATCAGTAGTAAAATGCATTGCTCCCACTGGATAAGACAACATTGAATGTGTGTCTATACCAATGAAGTACAAGTAGCAATTTATTTACTTTTCTACTCTTTGAATATCGACACATTATTTCTAATGTGAGCCTCACGGACTAGTAAACATGTACTTAGATATTCAAAGAAGTGCATCAAGTTCTACTATATATATGATGGACTAGCCATCAATACCATTCTTTAACTTGAAAGTTTTGCATGCAATTCCTCCTTCTATATTACCTCAAGGGTGTGTAGAATCTTAGAAAAAATATCGAGTTAAGAAAAACTAATAGAAAACATGCTATTAATTTCCTTTTCTCTTTCACAATTTATTGAGATTTCCATTTCTAATTATTAAAACTCATACCATGTCTTGATGCTTCAAGATGTATCATTTATTGGCTATAGAATACATGTTCTCTAGTAATCCAAATAAGATGTGCAACCGTACTTAACCGTTAGACTTTTATAAGACTAAACGATTTCACGAGTAAGTATGCTTTGAGTTTGATTAGGATTGGAAAATTCAAGTGTTCCTATTATAGCTTTCTCATACAAGTAGAAAGGATAGGAATAAGTCTTTTTCTTACAAGGAAAGAAGACTTAGTTTGTCTTCCTCTAACAAGGAAAGGAAACAAACTTTTGTTTACGGTTTGTGTTGCATAAATGTCATTAATAGAAATTACAAAGTTCATATTAGTATTTTCAATAATTATCCTTATAAAATTAACTACCCAAATTTATATATAAAAAAATTAATTTTACGAAAGGCTAAGATCCTCATTGAGGTTCCATCATCACATCAGTTGATCTACTAGCAATGATAGATTCAATAGGTAGGTGACGTTCACCAATTGCAAAACCTATGCAATTCTTAGACCATATGAGACTCATGACATTTGTAACTGGAGAAACAATGTCAAGCTGGCATGTTTAGTCCCATCCTTTCCTCGAGCCAAGGTCTCACCTGATTAACTCGATTAAGTCATCCAATGCGAGAACATGCGAGAATATATCTAGGTCTCATCCATAGAGAATAATCTCCTTGGGTTACAATTCACCTACGTCTCACGCAGAGCAAAAGGTAATTGCAAGTGATCTCAACCAATTGGACGACATGACTTAAATTTGTGACGGGTATAAGTTTTGATAAATACATGATCAAAAGTGTGTACGAGGAAGCATGCATTCATCCTTCGTAGCAGAAGTTAAAAAACTATTTTTAACTTAAGTATAATACTTGTTTTTATGTATGTCAAGTTGTTCATTTTCATGAATAATATATATAACATAGGTGGAATAAATATTAGTTTGAACAACACATAAATTAAATAACAATCATAACATTTATTTAGTGTTATTTATATAAAAACAAGTGTTTAGTTTCAAATCATATTTAAACTTTAAACTAAATCAACGATTTAGTTTCTAAAATTGGTTTGTGTTTTATTTTTAGTTTTATAAAAACATTTGCAAGTTATATACATTCCAAACATATATAAAAGCAAACAAACAAACACAACCACAAGTATGCAAAGCCTCAACCGATGAAAAAACTTCCCTATGCTTGGTCTCATGAGCCATCACGAGAACAAGAAGTCAATAAGGTAACCACGAAACTCTTAAGGAGGGCTCCCACTTGCTTATGAACTTTCATCCAGCAAGTAAAACCCTAAAGAACATGATGCCCAAAACTGCCAGAAAATTTTAGCTGACTTCACGGGCCTGAAACTCCTAGAAGGATTCTTCCCCAATCTGAGCTCCAGTTTAAGAAGTTGTATCCCTATGCGTTTTGCACTTGATCCAAAAAATGAGCGTCTAACTCCATACAGGAACTCTGTGAAAATCCTTTTTTAGTGGAGGTTATCAGAGCTCCTAATTTGGACTTTATGCCTTTAACTTTTGTGCACATTTCGAATCCAAAAACATCGGTTACAATAATTTTATGATTGAATACATTTATCCTATCATCTCACTACTATAAACGGCCAAAAAATGGCTACAAACAAAATTTGAAAACATACAAAAGGAAAGCCAAACAATGCTAAAACCTAAAATATTGAAATTAAATGCAATTACAAGCGAATCAAGTCACAAGTAGTCAAGGCTTTCATCGGCTTTGCATACACAACATAATAATACCATAATATCATGTATTAACAAGGTGTTGGCTAAGTCCATGGCCAAACATGCATGTATTTGCCATGGATACAAAATAATTAACAAGAAATAAATTGTTAGCCAACGAATCAAAGAAATAAATTAACAAGAATTAAAACCCCGATTGGTACGTGTAACCAATGACTTAAGGATACTTATTACTGTATTAAACACTTTATATTAAACCATTTTATTACAGAAAATGTTGCCCAAAGGGGCTGATTTAAACCGATTCACGAATCGTTACAAATACACACGATTTAGGTATTTTTACTCTGTAACGATACTAAAACCAATTAAAGTATGCATAACAAATGGCTATGGGATCAAAAATCATAGATCTTAAGGACCCTTATGGTTTGACTTAATTCACAAAAATTAAGCCATAGGGGTGTTTTAAGTTATCCTTTGAATCCATTAAAAAACACAGCATTTTAGCCATTTTTACATCTTACAAGATGATCTATGACCTCATATGATGGCTCGTGATACACTGTAGGTGCTGAATTAATATCAATATCATATAAACAATATAAATGGCAGTGGAACATGCACTTCAATGGATTCATAGACGTCATATGATCAATCAAAACAAAAACAAGAATAGTTTACCTTTGTAGCGTGATCGGTAGAAACAAATGGTGACCTTCACCTAATACACGAACACATCATAAACCAAGAGTGATCATGGAGATCACCTCTATGGCTGATCCACACTACACTTCCTTGTATACCAATTAGATGCTAGTCTTAACCCCGTAACCTTGTAACACACCTTGAATGAACTAGATTCAAAGAGTTGAATCAAGAAAACTATAAACCCTAGATGGGACTAAGTTTTGAGCCATGTATTTGAGAGAGAAAGTAGGGGAGAATATTTGGTAAAATTTTCAACACGTAATCAGAAGATATCTCCTATTTATTAACTAAAAACTTGATCTTATCTCCCCCCTTTAGACCCCCTTTGGCACGGCCTATTTGGGCTCAAAATTGGGACTCCGTTTGTTTTACAAGTCTATTAGATTAAGTAATTTATTAAGTTATTAGATGCCCAACTAGTGATCACGAGTTATTGTGGGGTATTTATTTATACCGTTAAATACAATCAAACTACGATATATAAACTGGTACCTTAGTGTATATGTGTGTGACCCCATAGGGTCACATGTGTCCAGCCGTATAATTATTTATTATGACACGAGCATACTCCAACAACTTTTTTGGGCACATGCCATACGCTTTATTTATCTTTTTCTTTTAATCTCATTTTGTTATGCTAGACATTTCTTTTTGAGCATACTTTGATTTGCTTTTTGCCGTATTAGTTACATCTTTTTCTATTTTGAATTCCTATCCAAAAAGCATTTTTTTTTTGCGAAATGATTAACTCATTCAAGAAATATTAAAGATATACTCTGATTTGGAAAATACTAATTTGGTAAACACACAAGGCTTGTGACAACCATTTTAATAATCAAAAGTATAATTTATATCTCATAAATAACTTTTTTAGTAAAATAGTATCACTATTGACACATAGTCATAGCTTTTGAATAGAAATTGAGTACAACATTTCAGAATCCAGTTTTTTAAAGATGTTGAAAATATGATTCTAAAACCACATAATGTATCAACAATTGATTGGTTCTCTAAGTCCACTCATCCTCATTTTGTTCATTGCAGAAAAGACCTAAACTGAACATGACTTAGACCATTTACCCAACTAAGTACAATAGATAGTTATAAACCATTTTGAACTTGTTTTTGAAACAATCTTTTCAAAAATTTGAACTTTTTCCTTTGTTGTTCTCATGAGGCAAATTATGATCAAGATAGTTGAAGACCACTCTTGTATTTTCCGCTTTTTGTTTTTTTGAATCATTGATCATCTTTGAATGAAATATTTAGTTATACAAAACATATTTTTTTATACGATTTTAGATGGTTAGTAGATGCTCAATCCTCATTCATGTTAATTTTAAGTAACGGTCAAAATGGACACATCTTCACCATTTGATCCATTTATCAATATAAAGATATGATTTTATAACAAAATTTATCATTTGTTTTTGTAAGATGCCATTTTGTTTAACAATTAAGCCCATTTGAGTATCCGTTAAAAATTTAGCCCATTACTATTCTTTTCTGAAACTCGAGCTAAAAAACACATTTTGCCTTACGAAACCCATTTATGAAGCCCAAAATATCATTTACGAAACCAACCCATTTGGCTTATTACTGTTTACGAAACCCTTTGGTAAGCCCTTACGAAACCGAAACTTGAAAAATTACTTTCGTAAACATAATTATGAACTAAAAATGATAAGCTTAAAGAATCTGTCTTGTTTTCTAGCTTATTTATCATTTTTCAACAGTTTAAGGGGGGACTGTTCTTTGGTTATAAAGGCAAAATCATCAAATTTACTGAAACTATCAGTTACAAAACCTAATGAATCTTGTCCTCAAATGATATTATCAGTGATCAAGTCATTCCAATCATGTTTCAAGACATATGTTAATGTTTTGCCTCAATCAATTTTAATATTCAATCACTTTTAATATTTACAAAACCCTAGATCTATACGAAACCTATTTTATCAAACAATAATAACAATTAAGCACAAATAAAACAAATAGGTCACTTTTTCTTACGTTTTTCTATCATAGAGAATCACTAAAATGATTTGGATTGTATTTTCTAAGTTACGAAAGCTCAGTGTGTGCAGAGGATTTACGAAACCTTTTTGTGTGTTTTACGAAAGTGATGAGGTTACGTATGAAAACTGTTACTTTTATACTTCCAAAAATAAGTTTGCAATTTTGGCATCTTCAGTCCCTCAAGTTTCTTACGTAAGCCCTTTTGGTCCATACGAAAGTATCTTTCTGAACTTGATATTTTCAGCCCCTCTTCTTTCTTTCGTAATCATTAACAACCCATACGAAACTTATCCTTTTGCATTTTGCACTTTTAGCCCTTGTAGTTACTTTCGTAATATCCAATTTTTTTCATAACTCCCCCTTGGAGTTAGACCACTTTTCATATCAATCATTTTAACTATTTTACAGTTAAGTTCCCGCTTTTGACCAACAATTTATAACCCCCCCTTGAACAATTATCCACTTTTTGAAATTTATTTCTTTTTGAGAAAAATTTGTTCAAAACGAAGTTATTTTTTGCTTTTTGAGAACACATATTTTATTTTCTGATGATGATTTGACTGAAAAATTTATAAATCCCCCTCAATAAGATATCTAATTATAGAACTTATCGAAAGATAGTTAATTTTGCAGTTTTGAACATTCTTAAGAAGATTTTTTGAAAATCAAGAATTTCATAACTCCCCCTTGAATAAATGTCTAATAAAGAACTTATTCAAGAGATTGTTATTTCTTGTAATTTTGCACACTCGAATTTCTAAAATTTGGATGATGTTTAAGATAATTTTTTTGAAGAAATCCTTTGTTTGTGAATCGATTTTGATTACAAATGACATATTTTAGCAGTGAAAGATCATTTTATGAATGATTTAATCTCCCTCAGTTCATGATACAGTGATTTTGCATTTAAAGAACCACCTTTTGAGAAATAAAATATCATGAAACTGATAAAAACGGAGAAGATATGTGTTTGTATCTTTAAGTTATATTTTTGTGTTTTTGTAATTTTCAAATTTTTATTTGATTTTCAGTTTTGAAAATTAGTAAAAGAACAAAAATATTTTTCTTGTTTATGAGATTTTCAATTTTGTATTTTGTTTTTGAAAATTTTCAATTTTGTATTTTGTTTTTGAAAAAAATAATATTTACAATATGTTTTGATGTATGATCTTTCATTCAAGAAGATAACTTTGCCACACGTTCCAACTCAGTTAGAGTAATACATCGCATACCAATCATGTGAACTAAATACTCAAACCTTTCTTTTGGAATGACTTTTGTAAAAAGATCAGCAAGTTGGTATTAGTCCTGACAAAAGTAAAAGTTCAATGGTACATTTTCCAAACATGCTACCTTGATAAAAATGATAATGGATTGTTTAATGTTTTGTACTGTGATGTTGTATACCAGATTGCAAGATATGGCAACTGCACTTTGTGAGTCACAGTACATTGGAATCTTGTTGTACCAAAATCCATAATCTAGCAATTGCGTCCTCGTCCAAATGACTTGAGCACAACATGTAGATAAGGATACGTACTCAGCTTCCGCAGTTGACATTGCTATACAATCTTGCTTTTTCGACGACCAACTGACTAGCTATTCCCATAATTTTGAATGCCTCACAGGATGTGCTTTTGATCTTCAATACACCCCTCATGGCTCGGCATCTAAGATGGAAATTATATCAAAACCAATGATCACTTTGAGTACCATAGACCCATGTTAATGGTTTGTCTTAGATATCGAAAGAACCTTTTAACCTCTTTGAGGTGTTTTTTCGGTTGGGTGTGCTCATTAACGCGCACATACAAAATATGCTAAAGGCATTGGTCTGTCACTAGCAGTGAGATACATAAGTCTCCCTTATCATACTAAGCTTATTTAGATTTGATCAACTTGGAAACCTGTATCTGCATTCTAGTTTGGCAGTAGCCAATTGCGTGTGCTTATGTATCACTTTTTTCCATCCATGTTGTTAAAAATTTCCATAGTGATTTTATGATTGACATATAATGATTCCTCGAGTGATGATGAACTGAAGCTACGAGAAAGAACTTCATTTCACCAATCATTGACATTTCAAAATTATCTTTCATTAGTTTTGCAAATCTTGTTGAAAAAAAATGGTTTGTTGACCAAAAGTTATTGTTTCATCGAATAGATTTGAATTAATAAAATTCACCCGTGTCTTCTTGTAAACAATGTCGAATCTACAATACCTTTTGTGAACTGGTGCTCGATTAGAAATGAGGAAAGCTTATCATACCATGCTCTAGGGGCTTGTTTGAGACCATATAGAGCTTTCTTAAGACGATATACGTGGTTAGGAAAGTCTGGATCTACAGAACCATTCGGCTGACTGATGTTGATGTCGTGTAGGGTCAATTATTCTGATTATCAAGTTTTAAATTTATATTTAGTCCGACAAAACCTAAAATATTACTTTAACGGAGTAGTGTACCCGGGCAAGATGGAGTTCGCGGTAAGTAGGGTGTTCAAACACTATTGATTGAAACATTATTTATATTCTATTAGTATTAATTAGTCTTATTTACGGTTACAACCTTGCTATGTACGTAGTCTAATGTTATGGGTTTTCAGCCTGAAGAGACTGGCAAGGTTTAGAAAAAACCAAAAAACTGGAACAAATATTCAATTCAATACACAATAAACACAAAAGAGAAATCCAGAGATAGAAAGCGGTACATGCTAAATTGATAGTAAACTGTCATCTAGCCATATAAATCGGTTCAATGCTGGTTTGTTTGTTTTAGTGCAATGATTTACTTATCTCGAAGCGGCATATCATTCTTAAGGACTTAGGCGGCGCCATATCTAAGACCTAGACACTAATTTAATCCAGTCACAAATAACGCGTCTGCATAATAAGACTAATTTAGTTTAATTATAATCTATCTTAGGGAATCAAAGCAGTGGTGATCCTGTTAAAACCCTAGCCTAACGGGACTTTACCCACTTATTGTTTGACGGTGTTTTATATACTGGTAGTCTACTATTCCAATCTTTTCAAAAGAAATAGTAATTAAGAGCATGAATTGTTGAACATAAGCGGATCACCTACCCGGTCACCAATAAGCTATAATTCAAAGACAAAGACAGAACGTTATTTGTAATCCTATAGGTCTAGTTAATATAAAACATGATATGGAGAGCTATACTGGTATCTAGATTACTTTTTAGGTATCACTAGACCCAGTTGAATGATAGGTCGCATATTCAAACACATAAACAAGTATGAGGTGATAAAAATAATTAAACAATCAACGATTAATTAAGAAATCAATTTTAAAACAAACCAAACATTAAACTTTCATTAAGATGGCTAATACCCGAGGGTATTAGCCCACAACCATTGTAATTATACAAGCATAATCAAACAATGAAAATCAAACGATTAAAAGAGTAAAAATTACACAATGTATTCTATAGATTCGTGATCAATGCTTGACCTTTGTGACTGATCTTCTCTTCTAAAATCCGTATTTTAGTGATTATGGTATAAGGAATATGATATTGCACACTGAAAACTTGTTTTTGAGTCTTCTATTTATAGTGTTTAAAAAAGACTTGATACGCCGTATCTTGCAAGGTTGATACGGTGTATTGGAATTAAATCCTTGGAGTGGCCGCTATACGTTCATATTAAATTTTGATATCATTCCTAATTTACTTGATTTACTGTATCTTTGAATAGTTATCTTCATGGATACGACGTATGTAGACAGCATAGATACACCGTATTGGGAATTGGTCAAACGCGTTTTCTTGTAAAGTCTTGGTGCTGATACGCCATATCTCTTTAGTTGGATACGGTGTATTGGTGAAAATTTAGCAATCTTTAAATATCTTTGTTTTAGGTCCAAATTATGCGCCTTTTAGCTTGTCTTCACAAAACACTCCTGAATTACTGTATTTATCAACTTTAAAGCAATTAAGTACCAAATAATGCAATAATTATATAAAATTGGGAGAAATGATATAATAAAGTGACGTTATTTGATATCATCAACTATCCCTCCACTTGAATCCTACTTGTCCTTAAGTAGACCATAGAAAAAGTTTTAATTTATGAAAATGTGTCCCAACCGAAGTTAAGGATTTTCCGCTTAAGCATCGTTTTGTCCTAATGACCTGTACATGACCAAGCTCCTCAAGAAATATGGAAATGAAAACACTCAGATCACTCAACTAATCTAGGGTGCAACATTTAAGTAGTATGATCAATTG
The DNA here is from genome assembly GCA_026074375.1 of Tanacetum coccineum. Classification (NCBI taxonomy): domain Eukaryota; kingdom Viridiplantae; phylum Streptophyta; class Magnoliopsida; order Asterales; family Asteraceae; genus Tanacetum; species Tanacetum coccineum. The sequence goes on from BQNB010061895.1 coordinate 35,902, forward strand.
CTCAGTCGTGATTAGTTTTGTATCATAGGCTTGGCAAGGATACACATCTCCACCGCTAAAGCTGAGGAAGAACAAGTTAAACAATAAATTAGGTTAAGAAGGCTTAGGGTTGATCATTCAACAGTCTTTCACCATAAGTACCACACCAACAAGGCAGCTGTATTGTACACACATGGCCGTAATAATAAAATAGATATATACAATCCGAACACATCCCTGTTCGTGTTTAACCAGCGGTTAGGATGAAGAATGATATAGGGTAGGAACCTTCTAACTTTCACTGAAAGTTGTCATCCAACAAGGCAGCTGAGACATGCATACATTGCCGTAACGACGAAATAGACATGCATGCTCAAACAAGTCCTCGTTCGAGTAGACACTAAGGTTAGTTGCT